>JAQIWH010001496.1:0-31199 GCA_034695005.1 Cryptops parisi
GTAGAGAAATTCCCTGACTTTCCCTGACTTTTTCAAGGTCTACCCTAAATTCCCTGACTTTCCAGGTTTTTCCAGGTTTTTCCAGGTGGTGGGAACCCTGTTGAATTAACCCGTGTCAAAGCAAATGTTCTTTCTGTCATTCTGTCGGTAACGCAATTCTAACAATCAGCAAAATTACGTGTAGCTAATTTGATTTCAACACTGCCTACGTGATGGATTACGTACACGTATTGGTAAGTGTATTCTGACACTGCTTACGTCGTGAATCACGTGCAATTATACGTTGTTTCACTTGGCAATTGTTTTTAAACAATGAACGCGCGCAAAATCAATAAACAACAAAATTAAAATGAAACAACTACTGCGTTTTTGCTAACCTCTATTACAACCTCGTCATTGTTGACACAAACACGTGGAAATATATTTTTGGCTGAAATAGGTTAAGTGTTTATTTGATTGATTTCATACTCTCAACAATGAATGGTAATGGATGCTCACGTCATGAGATAGTACACTATAAGTACGTAGTAAACTATATAGCACTTATCTTTGTGTACAACAATGCGTGGTAGCTTAAAATGGCTAAAAATGTAGGTCTATCGTCAGCAATCACTTTTCTAGGACAAAAAGATCCTTCGTGTGAGAAAATCTCAGAATTGACTGAATCTCAGATCCATCTAAATTTGATACAACAAAATGTTTCATCACCCGAGCCTATGTTCAAAATTTCAGCTCTGTAGGTCATCGGAAACCGACCAAAAAAAAGAGCTCAAAGATGTTGAACCATTTCAACTTCAAAAGGGGTTAAAAATTAACAAACATTGTAGCAATTTAAAAAAAAAAAAATTCTGATTACCAAATAAAAACAAAATAACACTGCCATAAGTTGTGTACAATTGCATAATTTGTCAACGAAAAATATAAAAAAAATAAAAATAAATGAAACAGGAAAAAACTGTCCCTTTCAAAAGTATATCATTCGCTTTAAAAACTAAATTCGCTCATCGTCTATAAAATAAAAAATAAAAAACTACAACCCCAAACTTGCAAAAGTGTGTTCTTTTTCTATTGAGAAAGGTCCCCTAGCGTAATTAAAATTCATCGCGCTGGGGTTCACGCGTCGCGAAAACAAGTCACCTTGGGTGTGTTTAAAAAAAAAGAGTGTTGGTGTTGATGCTGCTCGGGTGCACATTATCTGCGAGCGATAAAGCGGCAAATTTCCCATATTCGCGATTAGGCTTCTAGAACCTGAAAATGTATATATTTTTATATATATAGAAAGAAGAAAAAAAACGGAAAGAGAAGAGTAGAAATCTCATCCCGTTCTCGCCACGCTCCGTTGCTGCGCGTAATCTAAACCCAGGGTTGGAAAAACGAAGCAGACGACCCGAGCGCGAATAAAAGCCCACATAAATAACCACGGAACGTCGGGCGAGGAGCAAACGCAATGTCCTACCACGATTTCGTTTTTCCTCACAATTTGACTTTCAATCTTGCTGGTGATAAGGTAAGCTAACAAGAATTACTACTACTACTACTACAGGAAGTGAGTGTTGTGTATATATAGAAAAAAAATATACTAGACCCCCACTGGACCAATACACTTTCTCTCGAAAAAGTCAACGATAATGCAACAGCAGTAGTAAATGCGGTGTAAATTGTCAGTTGGCTTTTATGGAGGTTGTTACGAAATAGAGGGTAAAAAACATGGTGGACGGATCGACTTGAAAATTCTACTACCACCACCATGTTGAAAAACATTTTTAGGATAATAAAGAGTTGGGTTCCAGACGACACCAATACCGTTTTGCAAATATGCGCTTCAATGCGCTTTATAAACGCTCAGAGGTAGAGAATGTTAATATGTAAGGAAAAAAATGGGGTCGTAAATAGAGTACGAAATATAAGGTTGAATTCACTAATATGTTATAAGGTGACGGTGAAAAAGTTAATTGATGTTTTACCGGTACTAAATGAAACTTACAAAAATATTAAAAACTTACATATTTGTTTTTATGTGACTGATTTGTTAATGAAGAATGCAACAATTTTAAGCTTTGACATTTTTTTATGGAGCGTACACTTTGGTTAAGTATACTGTAGATGTAGACCAAGATGATGTATTGAATTCAGTTGAGATGATTCATGAAAAATGAATCCTGAAAAATGTTTATTCATTACAAAGAAATGAATTTTAATCATCAGGTTAGAAAACGATGAAGTTCTAGCGTGCTGCTGTTAAGCGGTAACCATTTTGCCATTAATTAATTAATAACATATTTTTATTAATAAACAAGTAATTTTAAAAAAATATATATATTGAGTTTTGGTGCAACCTTTAGTAGTAAAGTGTTTCTTCGGATAAATCTGTTTTACACTCAACAATGAGCATGAACTGTATATAACAGGGGTTCCCTAACTTTCATGGACCACGACCCACTTTTACAAAGTAGCATTACATTGGGACCCATCTAGCTTAATAGCTTATGTTATGAAAATTGGGAGGGGCTAAAATGATAATTTATTAATACATTTTACTACAACTAAGCAAATTAAAGAAGTATAACTTCACGTTCTGATTTTTAATTTTTACTTTCTACTTTTCGCGACCCACCAGTGGGTCCCGACCCACACTTTGGGAAACCCTGGTATATAATATATTAATATATATATATATATATAAATATATATGTATGTTTCTTTACAACAATGGAAAACGAACATGTGGTTTATTCATAGCATCAGCAGCAGTCTGTCTAAAAAAAAAAAGACTTTTCACGTGCCAAATAGCTTTGAATTGACACAGATTTCTCAAATTTGAATTGTCACGCGGGACTAAACTGTGCACCAAATTTCAAGTCCCTATGACACACGGAACTTGATTTAAAATGAAAACAATTTGAAACGTTGAAACTTTTTGAAAACCGTTTAAGACGCCAGGCCAAGTTAAATAAAAGATTGTAATAAAAAGCAATTTTTGATGGTACTCCAGTAGCATAGTTCGGTGGTACTCAAAATGCAACAACCGGATACCAACTACTAGCAAAATATTATATTAGAGTTGAAGTTGATATACATTTTTTCAGGCATTTGAATTGTACTGTGTATGTAGATATACCATACACTGTAGTAAAGTGAATTTTCTGTTTAAGATAGCCTCGAGTTTGTTTGTATTTTTTTAAAAAACAAAGTGTAATAGATATTTGTTAGAAAAAATAAATGCTGTATAAAAACCTCAAATTTACTTTTTTTATGAACCGACAAAAAGGTTTTAGTTGACAATATGAATTTTTCAAATTCAAATTTTCCTTGATTCGTTACAGATAAAAATTTTATAACAAGAAGAAACATTTTTTTAATGAAAAACAAATTAATTTAAATGAATTGAAATTTTTTAAAACATGAATGAAAAATGTACCATTCCATACAATATTCATATAACTGAGCTAGTCTACTGTATATACCTAAAGTTGCAATTAATGAGCGACGCCGAAGGGTACGAACGAGACCTCATTTTATATCTTTGTCTCTTTTTTTTTCTTTATTATTATTTTTCGAGAAAAGAAAATACTGTTTAGCTTCTTTCTATTCAGTAGAAAGCTGTCAGCTCATTTCTCCGACGAGTGAAGCCGTATATCACGCGCTGGGTCTTTTTCATAAACGACAGCTCCCCCTTAAGAAAAAGAAGAAAAATTCCAAAGCAACCCTTCAACGACTTGACCCAAGTTGGAAACCTTGACGACGATCACAGCCTTTACCTACACTATGTACTTCGCTTTTTTTCACGTGGTTACTGCCTCCTCTTCTTCCTTCCCAAACTTCTCTGGGACATATGACAGCATTAATAATTAGCCGCCACAACAGCGGGGGGTAACTGCGTCTGTGTGGTCTTTGTTCACGAGCCCTCACCTGCCAGCGCCCCCGCAGCCACTGAGCCACCTTCTAGTAAAGACAAGCCACCAGGGGGACAAAACAACAACAACAAAGATGGCGACCGAAAAGACATATTTTTCGTGAAATTTCCCGAAAAAAAAAATATTTATCTTACATGTTTTATATATAGCATGAACCTTATTTTTTTTTAACCTCAGCAAAAATACCACCCAAAAAAAATGAACCCCTAGTTGGAGGGTATATGATGTCATGCCATTGGAGGCTCTAAATTAGCTGGCGACTGTTATGCGCCGATATCCCGCTGACTCATCCTCCAATAAAATGTTGCGCTTAATCATGCCATTAGCGGGTTCTCTTCCCATTCTTGTCGCCAAAGGGGCACCCCCTACTTGGTCTTTTCCAAAACGCGAGATTAAGAGAATTTATTTCGCGTTTACCGATTTGTCAAACTGTGAAAGAGATTACCCATGATCCGCAAACCGATCTTTCCATTTAGATCTTCCCCCCAAGACTAATTGTTTTACGTATACTGTCACTGTGCTCTTTATTCAATATGTGGTCTTGTCAAGTGGAAAATAATGGCACCAACGGTATTATTTAAAAAAAAAATATATTGTTGACTAATAAAAATATACCACTATTGATCAAATGTTAGCAAGCCTAAACAAAATCCACTAACGCCGTTTCTAAGAGCTTTAAAAAGTAATAAACTATATCTTACACCGGGTCGTCTATTTATACCAAGACGTCAATTTTGATCAATTTTACAATATTAATCAATCAACCATGGTGTCATTCATCATAAAATAATAAACACATTTGTACAGGTACAGTATACCGGATGTCCTAGCCAAGGCTTACCGATTTCATACTCGAAAAACTAATATAACGAAAATTCTGAATTTTTTATATATTATTATTATTATTATTATTATTATTATTATTATTATTATTATTATTATTATTATTATTACTATTATTATTCTCATCTTGAAAAGGGTCTTTCGAATAGTGATATTTTCATTGACTTTGAAATTAATTTATAAATTATAGCATTGTTAAATTTTAAACAATGCATCGTAGGCATTAAGTCATATGTAGAAAGTTGTAGGCAAGAAGCCATATAGTCAAAATCGCCTGTCGTTTCATTTATGTCCAACAATTCTACTAAAAAAAAAATAAATTATCCAAATCCAATAATAGCGATTATCACACAACATGTTAATGCAGCAGCTTCACTGTATACAACTCTTGCTGTGCAGTGAAGCTGCTGCAGCAGATGGTGTTTTGTAATAACTATTATTGGATTATTTTTTTTTCCAGTTGAATTGTTGGAAATGCTGTGTATTGACTCATACTAGCTCCGTTTATCCCCACCTTTTCTATCGACCTTCCCCATAGCCTCGCCCTCTTCTCGCGAGACTCCCGTTCCTATCCCCTGCTTCCCCAGCAGTTCGGAGTCGACGTTCATGTCCGTGTTTACAATCCTATACGTATATGTTTACTATGTACTAATAATAAACATCCATGTTAAATGTGCTTACCAACTTTATTCCACGACCACACTACGGCAGTACACACCAGGAAATAAATGAAACGACAGTCGATTCTAGCTATATGGACTATTGCCTTTGCCTACAACTTTCTAAATATGACTTGATACCTACGACACATTGTTTAAAAGTTAACACAAATTTTTTAAAAAATTAATTTCAAGGTCAATGAAAATACATAGTACCATGCCAAAGATCCCACTGTCAAGATACTATTACATCCAAAACTCAGAATTTTTATTGTATTAGCTTTTCGAGTATAAAATTAGTAAACCTTGGCTCGGACATCTTGTATAGCTTTACACTTTGTATGAATAAAAAACTACACTACTAATAATAAAGACAAAAACTGAGTTTTTCTCCAAATTGAAATCAAATCCTAACACCCTAACACTCAAAATTTCTACCACCTTTACATTTAGTCGTAAGCCTACATTTATGACACCCATAGTTTGTGATTTCCCACGCCAACGACGACTAGAACTTCATTATTTTACAATTCACATTACATTTGGTCATCATCATCACCCAAGTTTCTAGGACTCCATTTTTCAACATCACTACCTTCACGTGTGAGGTATATAGCTATTAGGTCTTGTCTGAAGAAAAAAAACCACACCAACTCTCTAGTGTACAAACATTTCTACTCATCAAGCGTCCCTTTCCAGGAATCCCTCATTTTATTCCTTTTTTCATCGACAGAGGCGCTGACACTTGCGGTCCCCTTAATAAACGTTCCTTCATCATCAAGTAGGTTTCTTCTTTTCTAACGGCCACAGAAGAAGAGAAGATAACATCTCTGTGTGTGGCTGTGGTGTGCTCTTAACAGAGGCGAAAAACGTCGAGCAGATGGCTGCGATGCAGACGTTGTCTCGTTATCACGGTGCTTTACGACAAGCGACCATCATTAGCGTGGCCGTGTGGGCCAATGACGGAGCCACTTACAAGATGTGTTTAGATCAATTACCGCCACCTCGACCTCATTAAACGTGGCATAAACGACCCGCCATATGTCAAAAAGAGAACCGGACGATTAAATCGTGACGCAAAAGACCTTGTCCAGGTTTCTCCCCCCGAAAGAAAACTGTCCACCCCAGTCTCCCCGATAAACATTCTTGTTGGACTCTCACGAGTTCAAGCGTGTGTATGTTTGTTTAGCTATTCTAGACCCCATCAAAAACATACATACACTGAATTCACCTTCCTAAAAAAAAAGTATAACAGAACGGTTTTGTATGCAGATTCGAGGTACTATGTTAGGATACGTTTGGTTTTTGTTTAATTTTGACATATTTTGCCAGAATTTGGACTATGAACTAAATTTTAACACGTTTTGGTGTTAAATGGTTTTTATTTCAACAATCGAGTAATATCTTTAGTTCGTGCTTGATGCATGATACATACCGACCGGTACCGTATATTACTCTCTTCATTATTTTAAATTTTGGTGCTGCACGCGATTATTGTTAACTTGAAAAAAAATTGTTATTAAAAACATGCAATTTTACCATTGTTTCATCGAACTGATGACACGTGACACGACACAACCATTGTTCAAACTGAAAACTTGCGTTACAGACGCTTGTGACAGAATAAAAGGTTAATATTAGTTGTAAAAAGTAATGATCTAATCCACAAAATGTTAAAACATGTTTTTAAACGTGAAATAACAAGAAATTTATTAAGTTTTAATTTAAACAAAAAACAAGTAGCCTAACTATCGAAAGTACCGTACGTTTATAAATTAGAATTATAAGAGATATGGTAGGTGTATTTAAAAATCTCTTGTTTTTCGAGTTTGAATGGTCCAAACAAAACATTTACAAGCAATTTATCCAAAAATTCGTGACAACGCAACATGTAAAACTACCATTCAAAATCACACGTTTTTGTTTCATTATAACGCTGTGGAATTTCAGAATATCATTACAACGATGTAAAAACAAAAAAAACAACTGGATAATACTTCTGCATTGCAATGTAAAACACAAACTCGCATTACAATAAATAAGCCCCACTTTACCTCAATGTACATTTTATTCATGAGTGGTTGTTGTAGGATTATTATTATCACTGAGGATTAATCTTTTTACGACTAAACTGGAAAAAAAAAATACTAACAAACCAAACTCATGTGAAACTTGTATTTTTTTTTTTTTTCAACTGCAATATATTTTCCTTACTAAAACTCAAAACACGACATTGATGACAAACAAAAAAAAAATTGAGGATGTCGTTATAAGTGGCTGATGAAAAAGAAAATAAGACATTCCATTCGTGTAAATCGAAGCCGTTTGCAACTAATTCACGTAGTCTACGAGCCATTAACTTCATCAGCAATCAGAAGGCAAAAACTTATTAATGACACTGTTACCCTTGATGACATTATTAAAACTACCTTTTCTGTCCCTGCATATTAAATTCCTCATAAGTGATAAACTAAAAAGCCGGTTAGGTGTTGCATCTTTTGTTTATATATTTATAAGTATGTCATATCGATTTTTTTTTGCGCTTCCCACGTAAGACTCTTCTTCGTAATGGCTTTTGTCACCAATCGCTGTGTTGATAATTAGTCACGGTTATTTTTATTGGTCATAAACGTGTTAACGTTAATTATAATTCACAGCTAAAGTGAATTTACTATGTTGCTTTTTCGTACGAGTTTCTTTTTCAATATTTTCATAGCAAGTTCATTATTACGCACTGACTTATAAGCTACTTTATGCTTATATAATTTATATACGTATACTGTAGTGCGCAGTTTTTTTTCAGTAAATTTAATTCCAATGTACATTCAAGCATCGTATATAATTTATAAAATAAAATAAAACCAACGGTTTTAAATGAACATAGAAAAGAGAATTCATCGAATATACTGTCGTCGCATTAAGTTTTGTCCTATAAATTTCTATCCTAAAGTGCACACATAAAGAAAACAATAAAAAACAAACAATCGACTGCAAATGGTGAAAGCCGTTGTTGGATTCGGTTTTGAATGAGTGAGTTATAAAGATGCAACTTTTTTTAACAAAATAGATATGAAAAATACCACTTGGAGGAAACAATAAACAAATTGTATGGCATAGAATAAAAGTATTTTCATGATCATCATGACCATGAAATGACAAAAACTTCCAGCGTTCAGTCACTCGCGCACCACTGCATAAATTATGATGTTTTTCACACATAACGAGCACCTGGGAGGCTATCTTTCGTCGCATAATAGCGAAACTGGAACTCGTGTGACTTCCTGAACAGTCATTTTAAACAATTACACTCCTTCCCCCCCTCCCTTTTTTTTCAATACGTTGTATGATAAAATACGGTTGGTGTCACTTTATCAATTTAGTCGTTAGATGGCGGGGTGTACTAGTGGTTCATCTAACAGTGCAGGTGCTTCGTCACCGACCAGGTGGGCTTGGTAGTTGGAATTAACACGTTCTGCCGAGATGATTTGATTAATCAAGAGGACGACCCCAACCTAGCCCCTCTCACCAAACCTCGACTTGGGTGGCGCTCATAAATCGTGAGCTGAGTTTCGCGTTTTTGTCCACTTCTGAAACCGGAGCCGCTCGAAAACTAAGGGGAGTGTGGACATGAGAAAAGATCATATCCAAGTAGGCGCGAGCTGGTTAAGCGATTCGAAAAAAAAAATAACGAGACACGAAAAAATATAGAAAAAAAAATGACAGAAAAAGTCATTGTCCTACTACTGTTGTTTTTCGTTTACTTAGTTGTTTTTTTTTCATTTTACAATTTCATACAGAAGACGAGGAATGAAAAACCTGTTAGTTACACCCGCCGAGACCATGTTTAGAAATTCATGTCAACCTAACTCTGTTTTGCACTATCTTTGCCTTATCTATCTATTTTTTTTTTGAAGTGATATTGGGATAAGCAAACGTGTCAAATGGTTAATTTAGGTTCATAGACAGTGATTAAAAAAAGCGCTTTTCTGGAATAAAAATAATAAATTACATATAAGTCATATGTTTAGTAAAATTGTACAAAAAGTAAAAAGTCATAAAATGAATTGGAACGCTCACGTTTAACGAGCGAGTTACTACATTATTATCAAGTACAAATACGTATACGACAAACCCAGTGAGTGCACCGTTTATAGATATATACTTTTCAATTCTTTAGAAAAAGTATGAAAAAACGAAAACATTTTTTTTATCCATCCTACCTTCTATGTTGCCACGTGGCCAGGTATCGCAGATATCAGCAATTGCAACTTCCGTTTCAAATTCAACGGATAAGAACACCTAGAGATAAAAACGAAAAACGCTTAAGTAGCTGATTTTTACATCACTAGCGAAGCCCTAACGCGATGCCGTTAATAACCATTTCACCATATAAACTTATTTTTAGTTTAAAAGAGCAATTTTCGATGGTATTCGAGAAACATAATTCGGTGGTACTCAAACTGCAACAACCGGATATTGACAACTATCAACCTAGCAAAATACTATGTTGAATTCTACGAGCATTCAAACGTTGTTATAAAAATCACTTTATACGAGGTCTGTCCAATAAATCCGCGAACTGCGTTGCTAGTGGGACCGTGAGTTGAAATTCGCACGAGAGCACTGGCCACTATGTTGCCGGGTGGGCCACTGAAGCCGCGTGAGCCACCAAACCGTCGAGGCAAGCGTACCACTCGAGCTCGGGAATTGTCTTGTAGCGTGTGTTTTATGCTCTTGTCGACGATGGAAATTGATGAACAGACAGAACAACGAGTCAACATCAAATTTCTGTCACATTCAGCACTGATTGTTCGCCAGTTTCTGACCCGTAATGTGATCACCGTCTTTGATTACCCTCCATATTCACCAGATTTAACTTCTTGCAACTTTTTTTTGTCCTCGAAATGTAAAAAGATTATGCGGGGTCGGCACTGGGACGATGTGGAGATGATCAAATTTGAAACGACAAAGCAGATGAAGAGCCTGACTCCTGAAAACGTCCAGAAATGTTTTGAACAATGGAAACGGGGATGGTTCAAGTGCATTGCTACAAATGGAAAGTATTTTGAAGGGGATAAGATTTATCTATCCTAAATTTTGGAAAATAAAATTGTTAAAAAATCAGTTCGCGTATTTATTGAACAGACCTCGTATATTACATGTCATCCTAAGCATACATAATAGGTGCTTGTGTATTACAAATAATACACCTGAATCTTGCTTTTTATCAAAAAGTATTTTTCGAATTTTCAATAATGCCATAAATAACTATACCGTCCGCCATAACGGTCTATTATTGAAGAATTATAGCCAGTGTCACTTATGAGACAAGTCGAATCCATAGACACCTCATTCACCAAACTACGATGTACATCAAACCGTTTAGCCTGTAGGAGAGTACAAAGAATCGTACCTGAAAACATAACCTGAGCAGTCGGGTAAAATAAAAACCGGTACTAATACTAGTCAGTGACATAATTAAATTGTCAGTAGGTTATGTATAAAAAATTTAATAAATGTATCTTTTATACAGTACCGGTACTCAAAAGAAAAAAAATATCTAGTATACTTATCAACAACCTAACGTCATTGTACTTTAGTGATGACGATGGTGCCTAGAGCGCTATTGGTTGTTGGTGGAAAATAACCATCATACACAGTACAATTTTTATCATCCTATGGCATCATCGTGATCGTTGCAAAATCTTTTGTTCTCAAGTCGCGTGGGATGGATCAAGACAAAAAGGAAGACGACGACGACGTGGGTTGGGTTTATTTCGTTTAAATCATTAGACGGAAAGTCCCACCAAGCTCGACTGCCATTTCCCCCTCCCTCTCTTTTTCCGCCTTTGACATGACCGAGATCAAAGGTCAGTGGAAGCGGAAGTGGGGATTTGAACGAGACGCAATGACCAGACCTCACCCCCACCCCCATTCCGTCTTTGAATTAAATATTTCAACGTCTCAAAGATTAATTCCTCGACTTAACGATGAAAATGAGTGCTTTTTGTTCTGTATAGTTCGCTTTATAATTTACTGACGATGTTGATTATTAAGCGACAACTTATTAAAAGAACTCTAAATTATTCACGGTAAGAAAGAAAGAACAAAGAACAAACCATTCGCTCATTACTAATGGATCGTGTTGAGATAATAAGGCGCTTAAATGAAAGTGTGCGTCATTACCTTAAGAATAATTAATTGATGCTGATGATTTCGATTTCAATACATTTAAACGACGCCGAAGAAAACGCGCCGATCATAAAAAAAAAGTGGACATTACAGTGAGTACAAAATAAAAATAAAATAAAAAAAGTTACACCGTTTGCATAATGGTCCAATAGACTCGCAAATGACATTCGTTCAACTCTTTTAACATTGGGGTTGGAGCAAAGATGTCATAGGAGTAAAGCTGAAATATGGAGCACGCCCACCGAAGTGTCCCGTTGGTGACATTCGGTAGTCAACCAACAGATTAGAGAACGCTAATCGAAGGACCCGAAGGACCATTTAGGCCTAAAAGGGACCGAGGATGTCCCCAATGTGTCCCCGGGGATATCACTGATGTCTCATCAGCAGCTCGTTATCACCACCACCCTGGTGCTTCGAGCGAGTCATCTTCTCTCTGGACGCGGATCGGTGAACATGTGTCGAGTTGATTAACTTTTGTCAACTTTTTCTCTCATTTCATGTCAAAAAACTTATTTTGAACTTTTTTTTCTTTTCTAAATAGAACCACCACGGGCACCAGTAGGTGATGCCGCACCACCTACCATTCCATCTGACGTGAATGTAATATTCTATTTTTTATACGCAAGTGATGTCATATCAAATTTATCTTAACGTTACTGCAAGATGCTAAAATCAATTACGGCAGAATCTTAATTACGTATTTATTTTTTATTAAACGATCAGTTGAGATTAAAACCCAACTTAACAGAAAACAAACATGGACGACAATGATATCACAACATAATGAAAATAATATAAAATCATGAAATCACATCACAATTTATATGGGTGAACAGCATTTCATCAAAATTCCGATATGGTGTGTGTGACAAGTTTCCAAATACGCCGATTCCATTATCCGACATTTGTTTATATCCGGCATTTTTTTTTAATCTCGTCCTGCCATGAATGCATATGAATGCTCTACAAGTACAGCAGTAATCACGGGTTTGCCCTAGTATGGAGTGACATTATAAACAAAAAAATAATTTTATTTTCTCTATTGCACTTGAAGACAAGATAAAGACAAAAATAGGCTAACGAATATTCCGTTTCAGGTCGCCAAATAAACTATCGTACTTCATGCTACAGTGAGTGTTCGATTCACTCGAGTTCCTTGTACGCAATTTTGCTGATATGCGAATTTCGATATACTGTATACGACTTTCGATTAAGCTACGATGTGCACAAAACGTAAACCTTGCATAAATCGAAAACCTCCTGTATTCCAACAACAACAACAAACTAAATGAACCCACTAAACCACAATTGTATTTTAAAAAAACAAAACAAAAAGTTTTTTCCCCTCGAAAAGGGGCAATGTGTGGAATGGCTTCCCCCTCGAAAGACTTTTTAACTGGCACTCATCCATTCCAAACACTCGAAGAATCCGGACTCCGCGGCAAAGCAGACTTAAAAGAACGACAAGTATAACAAGGAGAAGAGAAAAAAAAAGATAGAGGTAAGTATCACTTTCGTGAAGGTGTCCCGTGTTTGCTACCTCCCCTTGTTCCAGCGCACACACACACACACACACACTTTGTGCCCCCTTCGGGTTGGCTCCCTGGAGGAAGGAACATTCCTCCCCGATGACGAGCTGCTTCTGTGTCCAGCCGCTTTGAGACAAAAGGGGCAAAGAAGCCGATTTATCACGAGTGTGGGAAACGAGCAAAGCGTCTTTTCTCTGTTTCTCTTGTTGGGCAACACGACGGTCCACCCCATGGAGTGCCTTTTAGCGACAACCACTGTCATGGCGCCTGCTTTTTTAAAAAAAAAAAAACCCTCGGCCTTTTGTCAAACTCGTAAACGAACCGTTTGCCACTAGCACCTTCTATTCGTGACCACAATTAACCATCGGGTGGCCCTGCCTTTTAGGTCGTGGCCGTGAAAATTCAGTCGCCGACCCAAAGACTGTAACAAGATGAAAATATAGAGATTCATCTTCTTGTTCTTCTATCTATTTTTCGAGGGGACCAACAACATAAAACGGGTTGGCGCTGCTTCCATGCGACAACAAGACAAAAAATGGCTTTTGTAAACGATGAGAATCGTTTGTAAAACTTCCTCCAACCAAAAAAGAACACCGACTCGACACACGACTACTTTTAAGCACTTTAAAAGTAGATACAATACAAGAATGCCAAACAAAGAAAGAAAACGACGAGTAGTGAGGCAACAATTTCTCAACTATTAGGATATTCTGAAAATAATACACCAATAGTGAATGCTATTTTGTTTTTCTGGAAATAATATAAAATTAAGTGTACGGAATCATCTATTTACGTTGCTTTACTATCGTCTTACACGCGTGAAAATCACGCTATTATGCAATTCAGTGCAGTGGCTGTCTGTCTTAATGTGCATGTAACTGAACAAATTATCTGCCAGCAATTCGATATAACCGGTATGATTTACGCAAGATTTTAGCTTTACATAATCCTCGGACAACTCTAGGATCTTCTGATACGCTATAACAAATTTTGAAAAAATACGTAAATCAAATTATAAAAAAAAGGTTTTTGGACACCCCTGTATATCTAGTATAAAGTACCCTATCACTAGATGTAAATGTACAAGTTGTGCAAAAATGTTTTTACAACTTTATATATGTTTATATATTTACAATTGTAAAGAAATGTTCAGACACCCTGTACATGTCATCTGAAATGCATACTGTCGTATGTAGCCCCAATATAAAACATGTTAATATATCAGCTATATTTTGTGTCCTCAAATAATACAACTTGTCTAAAACACACGTGTACAATAATCTCGTTCGACGTGTACGGTAATATACTCTTCAACACGCACACACTGTACTCACAAGTTCCAATGCGACAAAGAGAAGACAAGACTGTCATCGTTCACCTACAAAGATGCATAAATCATTCCTTTCTATATTTCAGGTCCCTTAATAACAACCAATCACAAACTTGTGTCCTTTTAGATTCTGTTCTGTCGCGTCCGACCTGTCGCATAAAATATCGCTTCGACTCGAACCGGAGGCGTCTCCGGTTCCACCTGGGACGGGTGCGTTCGATGGGTTCCATTTGGTGTTTTTAAAAGAGACACCTGCGGAGTTGAAACCTTAGGGGATCCACCAATGGGTGGGAGGGCACCAACGAGAAGGGGACAAAATAGCAAAGCCTCAAGGAAACCATTTCTCTGGCGCACGATGGCTTTATGAAGCGGCCATAAACGAGGAAAAACCAGCGAAGAAATGTCGCTATTTTTTTTGTTGGTTCCCACGATAAACCACGACAAAAATGGCGACGTTCAACTGTAAAGCAAACATGATGATAAAGAAGAAGAAAGCCATTAGCGACACCGAGGCCGCACGCAAACTGTCCCTCTCTCCCTAGGTTTTTAAAACGACAACAATGTCACGACAGTGTCACTCTATTACAATCAACCCGCAAGATATAAACCCATCATCGTTTCCTTGGTATGACAATGATCGTTTTCATTACTACTTAACCTAACCTTGCTCAATAAAACTCTGCTTCAGTGATTTCAAGAATGAGAGAGGTTGGTCCCTTTCATTGTACATGAACACTGTCACAACTCATCCTAAAGAAAATGTGTTTAACTACATTTTTCATTCCAATGGAGATTATTATGTAAAAAAAAAAATATGACTAGCTAAATTGCCAAAATTAATATTTAAAAACCAATTTTATCTGTAATTAAAACCAATATTACTATCGTATCATCATCAAGATAACATAAATGGTAAGAAATGATTCTGCTTTCATAAACTATTATTCATTTTTTGTTTAGTATAATCGACGCTATTTTTTTCTTCTATTTTTTTTAATAGATATTCAACGTTTCGTAGATAACCTACTATACTAATTTTGATAACACGCCAAGCGTGGCGCTGTGTTTTTCGACAACCCATTGGCTCCACGATGCCGGTAAAAATACTATAAAAAAATAACAAAAAACCCCTCGATTTAAGGCTTAATTAGCGCAACCAATTTCTAAAATCGCACGTTGCGTTGGCCGAACGAAATAATAGTAAGAGTGAAGAAATTTTCCATTATGTCTAAAGATGAGCCCGGTCGGAAAATGATTGTTGTGGTTGCAAATTACAGGATCTATGCATTAGTTTCGCGAAGCTGCGTGGGCGAACTTAATTAGATTCAATCAACAAGAAAATAGTGTTTGCACAGCAGCTCCACATAGAGAAGAGTCAATCACGGAACCCCGCTTATTGTGCGAAGTTATCAACCATGAGAACAACCACCTCCACCATTATCATCATCATCTACATCTCCCTTCCCAAACTCTCGTTTCATTATTCAAAAGACGAGACGATGACGTCATAACGCCGCCTACCAATGGTTTCTGAAAACACGAAACAAAAAATCACAGGAAGTGCGAGTTGAAGATCTGGATTTATGCGAGTTATGATCTCAACTAAAAAACTTGCAATTTGATTTTTTTATTTGAAATTTGCAAAATCTCTTGGATTTCAATTTAAATACTACAATAAACGACTTTGAGTCACCCTGTGTATATTAACTTCGATTTTTTTTTATTTGCAAGACTTTATTTACAATACCCGATTTAAATTTTTGTTTTTACATATAATTTTAAACATTCCTCTATCATTGATTGAATAAATGCAACGCATGTCGCACCATACTCTGCTAGTAAATGTACTAACTGCATTCGATTGAAAGTGAACGGTATGGCGCGACATGCACCACCTCAACTACATTAATGGTTCGCAACGACAACAAAAATCATAAAAAAAAATAATAACGAGAAACAAAATTTCTCATTTCAGGAAAAACACTTCATTAAAAGGGGGTTGAGTAAATGGATATAAAAGGTACATTTATCTCGTCTCTCTCGTTCTTTCTACGAACGCGCTGTTTCTTCTTCCCCCCCCCCCCATTTCGAAAAAAGCCCACTCAACACTTCGACTAATTTCGTCGTTCGCTCTTCCGCTTCGAATTATTTCCTCATCTTAGTTGTCATCTTGCTCGCGCTTCATTCAACCAGCCTTCTACGACGACGAAAGAACCCATTTAATTCCTACCATTCCACTTTCAAATGAGTTTCAACAGCAAAACGCCATTTAGAAAGGTCTTCTTCAACTCCAATGCACTCGAATGGTTGAATAAATGATCCAAAACAACGCTAAGAATGGTTTTTCTTTTAAACAAGGGAACCGAGTTTTCATACCATAATAAACCACAAAGACATAATAAAATGTCCCAACGGTTCATATCGGACAACATTTAACGACCGTTTAAAAAAAAAATAATAATAAATAAAATCGCGTGTCCAAGATTTTAATCACCAAAACTTCAAAGTGTTTCACGCTAAATAAAAAGTTACAACAACTTAATCGAGCGATCTTAATAGCGCATCCATAAAATGGTCCGCTACAACCAAACAGTATTAATATTATAACGCTGAATAAAATATAACTCTTCATTCACTATGTAAATATTATATATCATCTGTACCCCCCCGCTCCTCCTCTCCGTGCCCGAAAAACATCTGCTCAGTGAAAAACAACATCTTCGTCAACATCTCAATTGTCGACATTAACATTTTTTTTGGAGAGTCACCACGTTCTTTTTAAACTTCTTGTATCAATCTGCTTCATCTTGTGTACCAAGCGTCCACGTGTGTGGCGTTTGTGGTCTTCAGTATGCGGTTACATTCTTCATCATCTGATAATTGCTCGCGAGTGGGTGGGGGTCACGTGGGATCGTTTTACACCCTTCCCCTTTTGACCCCGGCTCGTTAGGGGCCTTTCACAGCTAATTAGAGCAAAAGGGTATACCATCGGGTGACGATAAGCATCAGCTGCTGGCATGTCTTTTAACCCGTTCCCTATCACCAAACAGCAACAACGACAACAACAGCAGCACGGTGTTTCTGGAAGAGTTGTCAATAGCGTAGTGTAGTCTCTGTCACGAGACGAAGACGACCTCCAACAGCGCCACCATTGACGCCCCCGCCTCCCACGTCAAGTTTGACACGAAAAGACACCGTGTCAGATTTCCAACTCGGCCCTACGTTCCAAGAATCAAAAACTAGCACCACTACTGCCAGCTGATTTTTAGTGGTTGGACAACACCAACCCCTCGTCAACTTAACACCTAAATTCCCCTCTACAAAATGTTTCTAAAATTCGACAGAGGCTGTTTGACATGCCAATCCTTTTATTAAATAGCAAAATCTTTATTAAAAATATTGCTTTCTCAATTTGCTGAATTTTGTAGGAACTCTGTCCTTCGACCACCTAAAACCAAATAAATCTTCAAAGGTCGACAAATGTTTAGCAAAAACAAGTACATTAAAAATGCTTTTTAAGAATACGCTTTATTTTCGATCTTTGCAATTCATTCATAAATTTCATCAATAACTCATAAAAATAAAACGATTCAGTCTATTAACATTGCGATTTTATCGAATCTAAAAATTGGTAGATCCGTTGTCCTCAATGGTACCAAAGATAGTAGACTTGAACAAAAAACCAACTAAATAATCATCAACACATACCAAAAAAGAACCTTATTCACAGTTGATTTCTTTTTCAAGTATAGATATCCCTGACAAAGCATTAAATCTTCATTTCTACCCCTAATTCCAGACAAACAGCAATTCCAGCATTCCGAACACCAACCATATGGAACTCTGTATAAAAGGGAAATACCAGCTTTCGAAATGAATCATCTTCGCATGCTTTTAGAGCAGATCACGATAATTTATAGTCAATTTTTTTTTATCTATTGTGTCTATCGTTCATTCCAAAATAAACCACAACCCATCCTACAGGGTGACACAATCACATTTTACCATTCTTTCAAAACCAAAGACATTGAAATACATATATTGTATGTTCCCGAAATTTAATATTTATACAAATACACGAAAAATCTAAATTTAAACGATACACTCTCATGAAATAAACGTTCATTTAATATACTGTTTAAAAACAAATTCTGTTGTGGTTCTACTTGTTAATTCTCATCTAGGATTTCGTTTCCTTCTCGTTACTGACCAGACAAGAAAAGACGAAGAAAAAAAAAACCCAACTAAGAAAAAGTACACAATGCATCTGTTGGCTCGTATGAATAGACAAACATCTGTGATGAATACGTTAATAACAGTGACGGCTTCATTTCCTTCGCTAAAACTTCGTGTGTGGCATTGATATTACTATGAAAGAAAAACATTCTCTCTCTTCCTTTCGTCCATTACTGCAACAGCAGCGCCCACATTGGGAAAATAAAGCTTCACTGTATATAAAAGACAGCCTTTTTATTTAGTTATTTATTTATTTATTTATATTTTTTTTCAAATCTTCCCCCTTCGTTCTGAACCCTTTTTTTTGTGTTTGTGTTTTCATTTCCGTTTCTTTTTGCAGTATCTTTTATACCTTAATAAAGCCATTCAATTTATTAATTAACTATCTATTAATTACATATATTTTTTTTCTTCATCCAAAAAATAAAATATTTAAAAAAAAATGTACATACGGTTGAGTAATTTTTATATCTCATTCATTGAACACTTGGTGATAAAAATGTATCATTTTGTTTTTATTGTACTGTTCATTTAACATAGCCCTATGTGCGACCTTCAAAAAGTGTAATAAAAAGTTGATATGTAATTAATAAATGATAAGCGTTATTAACAAAAAACCCAACTCCGGCAATGGCCCCTGAGATCATATCTATAATATAGGGTGATTCAAAACTATGTTAACTCTTATTGAACATAGTCATGTATCATGAAGATCTTCAAAATGTTTTTTAATCACACTGTACGTTCGATTGATTTTATTTGGTTTAAAATTAATTTTTATTGATTGAATTGTATGACCACCATACAATTTTCTCACTAAACTACAGCGTACAAACTTTTTTTTTGTGCATTACAGATAATAAAAGGATACATCACTATACAAAATAAACCTGTGTTCTTGTAAATGAAAAGAAAGTGCTGGGTTAATGCGAGTTACTTTTATGCGATTTCGTTAATATATGACACTACAAAGTACAAATCTTCTCAAATGCACATTATTGATGACAAAATTAAGCTAATATGCGATTTTACGCACAAAATGTACACAATACACGGTGACTGAATTTTGAAGTTTGCCATTTTGTGGGAATTTTGTTATACAGGGTGTCCCAAAATCCCCATAATAAAAGTATACCATGAATATTTTATGTCATAGATCAATTATCAGTAGTTTATCAGTTACAATACACAAAGTTTAAACTAATAAAAAATAATAAATAATTAGCAAACTAATGTTAAACGTAAAATATACGTGTCGTACGAGGCCTGACTTTTGGGACATTATGTATATGCGATTTTCGATTAATGCGTTTGAGAAGAACGTGACCTTCGCATAAATCGAGAACCTCTTGCACGCGTCCTGAGAGAAAAAAAATTCAACACAAAGGTACGTTTTTCTAATGGTGTCACTTTTATTTTGTATCCCTCTCTTTCAACCTTGAAATGAGCAAAATTAAAACGTCAAATCAGTTCGATTTCTCTTCACTTAAAATTAAAATGTCAACATCAACTTGACACCAATTTTCTCCTCCTAATAAACAAAGTTAAAAGGTAAAAACAAAACAAAACAAAAAAACATTTTCACTCTAAAAGAAACAAAAAAGAAAAAAGTTCATTAACTGAGCCTGTTTAAATTTCCTAATCACCTGCCTGTTTATTTGTGAACTTGAGAATGTTATAACGATGAAAAGAAAATAACTGATTTGTATAACTAGCACGAACTCGGAACAGATGCACATACACACACGAAGAAAAAGCGACATAAAACACAACACAGCCCAGGTGCAAAATTAATACAACAAAAAATAAATATATTTTTTAATTTTCTTAAAAACACTTCAATGATAACATTTTCTTATAAACAGATATGCACGCACTTGATAGGAAAAGGTAATTACTCGTTCAGGATCAAATAGAGCAAAACGAAAAATTATCTTATCTCCACCCGTGTTAATGATGACGAAGATGGATGATGATTTTAATCAACTAAGTGTGTGTATAAATTTTTTTTTTCTATTTATTCAATTATCTTCTCGAGCAGGATTTCATAATATTAATAATAAAAAAAAAATAAATAAAACTACGCATTTCTATGGAGATAATGATCAAACCGAGTGACTGTCAATATCTCTCTCTCTCTCTTTCTTTTGTTGTTATATAGTTTTTTGTAAATGGCTTTTAGAAATGTTGTTTAGCCAAATTAAGATAACTGCGCGTCAATCATGAACTAAAAGAATGAAAAAACTTTCTCATCACCATTCATCATTATACAGTTCGTGAAAGCTTGTTTTTATTTTTCTCCATATACAGATACTGTTGGTTGTTCTATTGTTTCAACAACAGAAATAACTTAAAACGTGCATCTGTTGATCATAATGAGCTAACAACACAAAACTAGTTCTTTATTACATTACATTCATTTCAAAGGGTGATTTATGACTACATTTATTCGTTCCGGAGATAACGAATCAAAAAAAATATATATATATGAAGCCAAAGACCTATTTCTTCTACTATAGTGTACTTGACATTATGCCTTGTAAAATCAAGTACACTATAAACGCTTTACTGATATTTATTTATTTATTTATTTATAAATATTTGCAAAAAACCTATTTGTCCAAAGAAGCAAAAATAGTTTCCGATTATGCGATTCTGTGTGATGTTGCACGAGTAACTGAATAGTACCTTAACCTCTCACAGTGTACCTATACGCCACGTGTGGCGTAAATGTTGGTCTTCAAGCTGTGAATGTCCGATGGTGTTGTTTTTCTATGTTTATTTTATAAAAATAAAAATTTTAAATTATGCGATTTACGATTTATGCGAGATTTTCGCGAAACACAACTCTCGCATAAACTGAGGACTAGCCTAACTGATTATATACTGACATTGTACATATCAACTAAATAAAAATGAAATTTCATGCCAGATTAATATAAGGATGTGTACAGAAAATTATATTGATCGACTGTAGATACTTTGGTATTAAAAGTTGTAACGAGAATTTTCAGCCACCCTACATAACAGTGTTGCTGAAATGGCCCAGTATTATTTCTCGTGCTGATTTTTTGCAGGAAATACTAGAAATTTTACTGAACGCCGAAGAACAGCTTTTTCTGTTATGTTTTTGACACTGGCATTCCCAGTAGTCGTGTCTTTTAGAAGTTATCTTAATCTGTTAATACTATTGTAAGGGTAAAATACTTTTACGTCATCATCTTTTCCATCGGTCTTATCACACGACGACACACAAAGGTGGTTTCCTTTTAAGAAATCTTCACTTCTTAAGTACTAATCGGTGTCCTAAATGGAGGGATTAGCACACTCTCTTCGTAGAGGATACAACTGACACGGGGCTGTCAAACGCAAAAAAAAATGAAGAGGGGGTCAAACTTTTTAACGTTGGAAAACTTTCGAAGAGACTCATTGGCGTTATCGGGGATCACTTGTTGAAAACAAGGTCCCTGTGAAGAAGAAGAAAAATAAGACAAGGAACCCCCTAACAGCTGATGGAAAAAGAGGGAGGTGTAAGAAAAAAATAAGAAGTAAAAAAACAAGTCTCCAAGTGCGTGTTTTACTTGGACAGATGAGATACCAAACAACGACGAGAAGTGGACGTGGAGATGGTGCAGGTGGAAAGGAGACTAAAAGCTATGACAGAGAAAAATAGACGTGTGTGTGTTTTTTTTTACTGTGTAAAGGGATGTTGCATAGGATAAAACGGTGAGATTCCCTTCACAGCGGGTTTGCAATCGGACGTGACATAAAGACAAGTGAGGAGACTTCTTTTCCTATACAACGAATATACTTTTCACCGAAAATGGCTAATGGTCTTGACAACATGTCAACGTGTGATAAGTTCATACGATTAAACTATACAAAACACAGCCACTAACAACAACAACAATTGATTTTTATCTATCACGAAACAAATACTGTCACCATTAAATATCATATCATTTTTAAAAAAAAAATACAGTACAATTAAAAATATACACGCAAAACTCTCTTTAATCCGTTAATGACAATAATGGTGAATCCAAAGGTTAAAAAACTCGAAATTAAATAAATGTTTTTCACTGTGGAATGTAGCAATAAACGTGAACAAAGATCTTGGTCAAGACGTATAGCTTACTGTGTAGTACATCATATTACGTCGGAATGTATTTTTTTCACGATATAAAATAAAAAATAGATTTAGGTATGCGAGAGCTAAGTTCCGTGCAAATATCGCATTAATGAAAAAATGTTAATTAAAAAAATCGAATATGTATCGAAATTCCTATAAAGTGTGGATCCAGCGGATAAATCGCACAATGACGAGCATTTAAGATCAAAAGGATCAAAAACAGTCAAGTATAATGTCAACACGGAGAAAATCCTAGGAAGGATCACAACCATTTGATCGTCAAACGTTCCCCCTTAAAAAAAAAAAAAAAAAAAAAAAAATCTCGACCGTCCAATTTATGAATCGTTCAAATTGGCGTCAATATTCGGATCGTTAAAGACGGTGGAGGAAATAAAAATTTTCAAACAGTTCTTAAATCAATTTCATTGCGTCCAACAGTCCCACGACAGTAACTCACAAACGCGACACACGAATTGAAGCAGAGAGCGCAATTACCAAAGAGACGAGCACGACAATCAACTATTTTATGTCGAAGTGTTAATAATCTCTTTTCCGCCGCTATTGATCCTTCCTACATACATAGTGCAGCACAGTGAATATAGACGATTCGTACAAATGGATTTACAGCAGCGACGACCTTTTCTCTCTCACTCATTGTGCGACAATAAATTATTTCATCCGCAGATGAAATGATTCATTCGCTATGTAACACCGAGCGCGACGTCAAATTAACGACCGCACCAGATGACATCTCATCATTGGTGAGATATAGCACGCTCTGCCTCTTCAATCTAATTAAGCATCGGCTTCTGTTGCACTCACTACCAAATGAGGGAGGTTATTAAAAACAAAAAATAGCCTCCAACCAGAGTTAGTGTGCGCTTTTTTATGTTCGTATCGTGTGAAATCTTTTTCCCCCAGACGACTAAAAAATGTTTTTGTAAAATGATACCCTAAATGAAATTAGTATTCTGTTACATATAGTATTAACTATGTTATTATACAGTGAAATCCAGTTATTGTGATCACGGATAATGCTCATCAATCAGCTATTGTTATCATGATCCGGAGACACTCATTAGTGTATTTTTTACCATTTTATCAGCTGGTTATTGTTATCAAACAATAGTATCGTCTCAAAGTGATCCCAATAACCGGATTTCACTGTATTACCCATCTTCGTCATTAATAACGTTATAAGAACATTTGTGCGATTCTTCTTACTAAAAATAACAATATCGTGTAAAACACACTACTGAAAAAATAAAAATTGACACCATAACGTGAAATAACGTAAACTATAAAGAAAAACATTATAAATTCCTATAACCTTATAGTACCGGTGAAAAATTCCGGAAACGTTTATATATTTATTTATTTATTTATTATTATTACCATCCCAATGAAACATATGATACAAATGTACATAGCGTACGTTTAAAATTTTAAATAATAACAACTGGATGAAAACACGGATAACTAACAACGTATCATAATGGATTGAAATTCAAAAAAACAGTTTAAACATATAGTTAAGTGAATGATGGAACGTAAATTATAGATTTAAAGACATGTGAACAAACGTATCATTAAAAAAAAGTTGAAACTTGTTGTCATGATATACCATTTTATCATGATTTTATAATGATTGCAGTTTGCACAGTTAATCACAGCAATAAATTATTAAAGTAATAATTTTAATTTAAAAACCATATAATCGGTTCCAAATGTAAATCTAATTATTATTCGCTATTTATATATTATATCCAGCTGTTGTAGCTGTTTTTTTTTTTATATACAGTATTGGATAACAAAATAATGTAACACATCGACATGCAAGTTATAAGCCACAGTAAATGGTAGTATTAGTTTCAAATGCTGACCATTAGTGGCGCTACTGAAAACATAAATTCAAAATCGCTCCTATTTCAAAACGAAAACCAAAAAATAATTAAAAAATAGAGCAAAGTCAAAATTGATACTTTATTCTAAGAAATATTTCTACATAAAATTTACTGTTGTAATCAGCTAATCATCTCAAAAACATTGGACGATTTATCAAGTGAAAAGAGAAATCACTCGAAAGTTCCAGGTGAGGGTTCACAGATTATTTATAAACGTCGTTGTTCATTCGGTTGATATCATACGTTTATTTAAAGAAGACAGAGCAGGGGAGGGAGAGTAATAAAAAGATTCGGAATAACCATTACCCGGGAGATAAAGTGAGTGAGTTGGTTGGTTGGTGGGTTTCCCATTGTAACGTTCCCGCAGCCGGAGATTGCTAATTAACGCGACGCCACGACACTTTCTTTCATAGGTCCATAGGCTCCACTTTTGTCCCATCCCAGCATAAATCAGCGCGAATCATAGCGCACTGTTGACGCGAGGGTTCTCTTCCACGGTGGGACATGTCGCGAAGTGAAAAGACTTACGTACCCGGGGCCAGTGGCAACCGAGCATGCCACGTAAATCTTCATAAAGATGGCATTGTTCGAGCCACCAATCGGGTGACAACAAGAAGCGCTCACGATTAACACGTTCAATTGCTCGTATCCCGTCGCCTGACGACGACGTTGTCAGTGAGCAGTCATGCATGATAAGCGTCGCAGCAGCAGCAGCATCCTCCTATTGTCAAAACCGAGGGTCCGGCAACGACTCAAGTGGAAGGGGACAAAGTAGATGCACCCTCCCTTAAAGACATATATAGTTTTCCATTTTTAAAAGAGGGATATCGTTTTGTGGAATATTCACATCCACGGTCCATATGCCACCCAACCACGGGTGACACTGAAATGCTACTCGTGTTTTTGTCACCCGAAAAAGACGACGACGCCAAAATAGACAAGGGAAATGCGATTGAGAGGAATAGGATGAAACAATTTTTTTTTTATATACCACTTAGAATGTAAAAAAAAAAAAATTCTCAAAAAGTACATCCGTTCTGTGTTATTTTAAGTGAAGTATAATTTATAAGAACCGAAAATATAATAAAAGCATTTGAAGAATTTCTTCCCATATGTCTCCAAATTTAAAAATAAAATTTGTCTTCCAAACTGAAGCTAATACTGCCACAACGTAAGCATCATTATACACGAAATAAATGAAAATACTACAAAACATACTAAAATGCGTATAAAAATCAATACAAAAAAATATGTACTTTAAAATTTCATCGACTGAAAAAAAAAACACTTTTCAAACGACAAAAGAGTGACCGCATTTTCACCCCGCATTACACACATTTAAGTGGGGGGTATGGTGCGCTTTCTTGGGGACACTCGGTTAGCTCTCATGCTGGCTAATTATTTAAGGATAATCTCCACCTTTTCATCGCCGAGTGTTTTGCTATGACGGAACCGAATAGAGTTGTTGAATGAACAAGCACTAGACGCCATTTCTTAGCCGGGGGCCCGTGTTATTTTAACGGCGCGGTTTCCTCCTCGAATTACGAGTGTGGGTCGCTTGGATAAACACGAGCCTCTGGGGACGTACATTGCCCAAAAGGACACCGCCGCCGACGACGACGACTATGTCACCCTCTTGATCCCGACGACATCGAAAATAAGAACCCAAAAATGCTCGTTGCAGAGACTTAACCCCATTTCCTACCCCCTGCATCATATAATACCCCCCTCCCCCTAGTATTCATAAGAGAGACCCCTGCGCTTATGCTATTCGCTTCCGCTTAGGTATTGTACTGTAATCGCACAAGGGATAATGTTTGGTTCCCTATAAGAATGTCTCGTGGATCCACGCTCGAGAGACTGAAAGCTCTCTAAAGACTAAAATAACAAAACTACTGTGGGTATGAGTGATACTGTTGAAAAGCAGTATATTATTTTACTAAACTGCAAAACATAAAATTTCTCATTAAATAAAAAATTTATAAATACCGTACCACAATACAGCTAGTATTGTATATATTGTATTGATATCCATATAGTGTCTACTCAATGTGGAACGAGTTGCCCCTCCGGATTCGTCGTCTGGCTCTGTCCTCGGTACCCTCAAATATTGTTAACAGTAATTTTGACTGTCTTTTATATAAACATTTTCGACTTGTTTGATGTAGTTATTTTGTCATTTTTCAGTTGTATGATCCCTCTGACCGTGATATTAAAATAAATAAATTGACGCATTTGTATAGGTTACAGGCAATGTGCCTGATGACATCTATCCAGATGTCAATTCCATTTGTTAAAGATATTGTATGGATACTTATTAATGAGTATTTGGACCAAATTGAAATTTAAACGACGTTTCTAGGCACCGATTATTATTATTATTATTATTATTATTATTATTATTGCAGTATTTAAAATAGTGATGTGATGGGTGGGATTTATTTTTTTATTTTTATTTATTTAAGAATCGACCAGTCCCAATGGACCAAAACAGGATGTCAATATACACAATGATGATTAGTTAAAAGAACACAAAATACAAAAAAGGAATTTAAAAAGGAATCAATTAAACCAGTGAGTGATATGTTTATATAAAAGTTGATCAAACCGATTAAAAGCGCTCTTGGTTTGCGTGTTTGAATGATAGCCCTGTTTTCTTATGTAAAAAGGTAGATCATTCCATTTTTTAAAAGCATTTAAGGGAAACCTTCTAATTGCCAGGGGTAAATCAGTTGATGAAAATTTATATGCAGTGGTTTCTCTATTAAAATTTTTTTATTATAAAAACTAGAATGTTAGTGCAATGGGTGTAAAAGGAGTGAAAGGATGCGTGAAATCTCTTTTAGCCGAGTATACCATAACATCTTTGGGAAAGTTAAGATATTAGGTTTTTTACAAAATAGAGTTATAGATGTGTATCGTGTGCATTTAAATAAAATTCATAGCAAATTGTTATGAATTACTATCAGAGGGTGCAATCAATATAAGGGAGCATTCCCCCAAATGGTTAACCCGTAGTTAATAATGGACTGTATTTTTGTTCTAAACAGTTGAATTTTTTCTCGGTAAGTTGGCTGGTTACGAAGTCACTTTAAAAGAAAATATTGTTTGTTGAGTCTAGATTTTAATTTGTCAATGTGAGGAACAATGGCCAAAAAATGATCAAAGGTGATACCTAAAATAGTTTAAGTATTGGGGGTTTCATGGTGTCTACCAAAATGAAAAATATTGATCTTTATTTATGGTGTATTAAGTGAATAATTTCTTTTACTTGATTGTATGAAACTAATTTAGAAATTGTTGAATCTTTTAGTAATTCAAGCTTGTTTCAAATACAGGTGTAGTATGAATAATCCAAAAAGTGTTCAAATCAGGAAAATGTACTGTATGTAATTTGTTAATAAGAAAAATTCTACGTGAGAACCAATGTCATGTTACTATAAAAATAATACCTAAACTTTTTATTTTCTGGAAAAAAAACAACATTTTTTGTTTGTTTTCAAGGGGTTAAGTTGCATATTATCATTTTTTGTACCAATCCGATAGAATTTCCAAATCTTTATCAAGTGGATAATCAGCTACAGTATATGGTGATGGTAAAAGTCATAATGAATCATCAAAACATTGTCTTGTCATTGTCTTGTTTGGAACTGTTTGTTAGTTCAGGTTAAGTTAATTTAGTTTAAGTTAGGTTAGTTAAGAATATTTCTTTAAGAAAAACATTTAAGCCGAAATTTAAACCTAACCTAAATGTTTTCTTAACACAACTATTTCAATGCTGATTCTATATATTGCCTAACCAGGTTAAGCGTTGTATACAATGCCTGGATTATACACATTGTTTGTACCATATATACATCAATATACGAAAATTCGTGTAAAGCACTATTCCAACGACTTTATTACATGTTTTGATGTCATTTCGTTGTTACAAATATAAAGTATTCTTGTAACTAGTTTCATCGTCAATACAGTAATACCAAAAAACAAACGTTTTTGAGGGATTTAATTACAGTAATGTTTACTCTGAACGCGTTCATTGTTAAAATTAAAAGCTCGCTATGTTATAAAATGTTATAAAAATGCATATTATAAAGCCCGCTCATGATACTCGTTGAAAAATTAGGCAAGATTGGTGGCTACTGTGAAAAATCGGATGAGACTCGGCTATTCCGCTCGCGCTAAGATTCGTATTGTCTTACGTTGCAGACACGATGACAGAATGACTAAATGATTATAGTTTACACCAAACGCAAGTTATAATGGCTTCCATTTAACGCAGTAATAGAGAGACCTAAAGTCAGAGAAGCGAGAAACTGAGCAGAAACAAGTAAAAAATTCAAAATATTTAATAAAAAAAGATACTTTTCGTTTAGATGCCCACCTCTCTTGTGTGGCTATTTGCTTGTATACTTGATTATAGATTTATTTTGCAGGTTAGGTTAGTGAAAAATACAAAACCAAAACGTGTTAACAGTATGATTTGTTTTTTTTTCTCCCTAACCTAGCCTGCAAAATAAACCCATAACCAAGTACAAACAAGTAGCAACACTGGAAAGGTGGGGGCGTTTAATCGAAAACTGAAAACAAACAAACAAAAAAACCGCGATACCAACCTTTGGCTTTACAAACGTAAAAATAAAATCCGTAATACATCAAACAAACTTACGTATAAAAATAACCAACATTATCGTTTGTTCATCGACAACCCAACGTCGTCGTTTCGATTAAATAGTCAAAAGTTGTAAAAAAAAAAATAAGCATGCCCATTGCACACACATATACTGTACTACATAGCCTATATACCGTAACACACACATAATGAACCGACAACCTCACTCAACGGTTTTTTTTCATACGAGTAACAAAAAACAAGAAGATGGAAAAAATGATAAGCAATACGCAGTGAGTGAGTGAGTCGATGCAGCGATGCATGCCCGTTGTTGTTGGCATGCTCATAGGCAGGGTAAGTCGAGAGGCTCGTTTAGTACAGTACTATACTACACTACTAAGTTGGTGGTCTAGTACAGAATTCTCTCGTCGCGCTCAACGTGATCGGTGGTGTTGTTGAGGCTACTCATGCACGACTCGAGTTGACCCAACAACAACACAAACAACAATAACATGTCGGGCCCACCAACATCGTTCACACGCACACGCTCAGGTTTGCACGTGTCGTCCTTTTATCGGGCCAGCTAGTGGGTCTGGTATTATAAATATTATAGAGACATCATTCCTATAATGCGTGACTCGGTCGGACACGAGCACATCGATTCCCAAATGCGACGCCCCAACTTGGCGATGAAGGTGATTTTCGCTGCTGGACAGCGTGAGTAAGATGTCGATTCGTTTAATTAGGATTTTGCACCGCACGTTTTAATGTTCCAAATGACCCGCGCACCGTTTCAAATATTGAATACTCCCCCCTTCCATTCTATGTTCTGTTTTTCAACAATATTATTTTCTTTTAAAACCAAAAAATAATATAATAAATTTATTAAAGTAATAAAAAATAGAAAGTTAGAAAACGTATGCGAGGAGTAAACACTTACAAGTAAGGTATCAAGTAACAAAAATAATACCAGCAACACTGCATGTTAATGCAATCTGTAACATTACTCCATAACTAAAAAACCAATAATCTCTCTTAACGATTTGTGAAATGAAAATAAAAAGTGAAGAAAATAATCGATGCAGTATATTTCAAGTGCAGTAACTACAGCAGACACATAAAAAATATATCGTTTCATATTAGGTTCCATCGATACGCTATTTTATTAAAACTAGTTATTAAATGATGAGGTTTAAATTCGATACCCTGTTAACTTTGAATAACAAACTTAAAATTCGACATCGATTATAGTCTACGATAGTTTTTATTATAGTTCTACTGCTCGCACATTTGTGTTCCACGTTTCGAACACTGAAATCGATTAAAGTTGAAGATGGACTTCCAAGCTAAAAATCACGCCTAAGCCTAAATCAATTGTATTTTTTCAACTCACTGTATAAATTATATATGATTCGAAAATGTAATTTATCTCTCGCTATATACCTTCCCTGATTTTGAACGCTATGTGCAACATATGTGCAACATATAAGAGAAATATGACATACATGTCACATTTCTCTCTTTTCATACGGCGATTGATTATTGAACATCATAAATTAGTTTTTGCAGTAAACAAAGTTTTTAGATGAAGTTGACACTTTACAATAAGCCAATCTGTATCTGCGTGAGTTGAAAAAAATAACAAGAAAAACTGTAACATAATAAAAAAAAAGTTTTCAAATTCTCAATATCACATAATCAAAAGTTGTCTCCACTATCTTAATATAAATTGAAGGGTCTGGTGTTATTTTATTTTTATTTTTTATTTGAGAATCTCACGTCCCGTAGGGACAAACACATGGTTAAAAGTTAAAGTATACAATCATGACAAAAAATCAAAAAGAAATT
>JAQIWH010001497.1:0-31185 GCA_034695005.1 Cryptops parisi
CAGTACACAGTAACTGAATTTTTTGCACACTATTACCAACTGCCTATTTATTTAAATATTTTATATTTCGCAAAGCTAACTTCAATAGCAATTTTCATCATAAACGTGGCGTTTTACATTCATTTTGATCATTGTCCCATTCCTCCCTGCTCATGTCCCAGTCCTCTCCACTACTTGGGAGGAGTGGGACATTTGTCATGAAGAGAAAAAACATTTATTTTTCTATAGATTTGTATTTTCTATATTCTCCGGAAAATTTATATATGCAGCAGAAGGTACAGGCTACTATATCACCACAAAAGAAATTAATTTGGAATTGTAATATTGTCCAATAAAACATTTTTCTAAAATGTGTCCCATTCCTCCTCGGTCTCCCCTATATAAATGTACTAAGCAACAAGATTCATAAAAACTTACTAAGAAAGATTGTGTATGGTATTTGAGCTGCTAATCTGTTTTGTTCATGAAACATAAGGTCACAATTATGAATTCCTTGGTACGGTATCCCTCTATAAAACAAAATAATTTTTTCGTTCTTGGGTAATGAGTTAAATTTCATAATTCGTTATGTCTGAAACTATAAAAAATGACTTTTATTCCTCTCAAACTTTGGGTTTGTAACCCGGACATTGGTTTTTGACTTACTTACAACAAAAACGAAATTTTTTTATTTTTTTTGTTAAAATGAAATCAGGAAAAAACATTGAACATGAACATGAAAAATAAACATGTATTTTTAATAAAATTTTACAAAATGAGCCAAAAAGATTTAGAAGTGGTTTGTTTTATTAGATTTACGATTATAAACCCACTCACCTTCACGAGTGACCCCCCCCCCAAAGGTAGTCTCCCATTACATTCTCGGTATACTGTGACTGTTTTTTAAACCTCAGCAGTAATATAAATAGTAGGTAGTGTGTAAATATGTACCGGTATATATGTAGAAACAAAACAAAAAATATTTAAACTAATACGGTATCAAAAATATCTAAACGGCGGTGTGCCAGTGGTGTTTGTGTAACTAGAAGTGTCGAATCTACAGCATACGTGACGAAACTCGAGGTAAGTCTGTATTCCTAAGATTTCTGAGATGGCTTCATAAGACTGCAAGCGTCCAGCGGACAAGGTATGTCATGTCTATGACCAATTTATCAAGACAGAAAAGAAGAAGTACTCCATCCATGGAAACGATTCATCTGCTAAGATGGAATACTACATGGTGTACGAATTTGCCAAACAAATACTCCATACTCTATATGCTAAGAAGTGTATGGCCTTCAAGGAATATTTAAGCTTGCCTGTCAGGGATCAAGACAAATCTTGAGTGGACACCTCATTTCACCTGTGACTTCTTGGTCTCATCGAGTCTAATACCGAACTTTTGATGTATCTAGGATTGAGCAGTAGAATTGTTGGATGAGTGAGCAAGTCACAGATCACAGGAAGCGTCACAACCTTTTTCAACTTTTTCACTCGGCAACATGGGTTCTGCTTCTGTCACGATGTGTGATCAGTCTATTCAAGAAAATTTGAATTGCCTGTAACTCGAACGAGTGGCATTTCTTCATTTACATCACATTTAACAACTCTGAAAGCCATGTTCCTCCAAGAGAACCAACCACCCGTCGCTATCCCGTTTCACTTGGTGTACCTCAAAGAGGACATCAGCATCAAGACTTTGCTAGATGTCTTGAAGTATAAGGAATACAACTAGAAGATCATTGTAGACTTCAAAATTGTAACATTGCTGATGGGTCTCCAACTTTCTTGTTATCTTTGTTTTGAGGCAGCAGCATCCCAAGGCACACTACAACATGCGATAGCCTACTAGCGATTTATTGTAATTAATAGGGCAGGGCTAAAATTAATTTATCAATCTCATGGTAAACATTCTTGGATTTTAAATTAATGCAATCAACTTTTTTTGCGAATACGAAGTGGCATTTGATTCCACTACTTGAAACATTTATTAGGAAATCTATTATCAATCCACACAGAAGTAATGTTCTCAATGATAAATTTGTATTTGTTATTTATTTCGTTTATGTCTATTTATACTGCTATATTACAGGGCCGTCCCTAGGAGGATACGCGGCTCAGGGCAACTCAGTCATTGTGAGGCCCCTGAAAATATTCCAATTTTTGAATCACAAATGTTTTGTCACTGTTTTATCACTGTCTAGTTAAAAGAAAATGTTTTTATTTAACTTTTTTTACTATAATCGCTCATTTAGTAATCTACAAACGACATTACAATTATTAGAATGACAATTTAAAAAAAAATTACAGTATTTATTTGTTTCAATTTTTACATTACTGATGAATTTTAAGGAACAAGCCACAATATACACGAACGTGATGGAAGACTACATTCGGGGGCTTATTCGTAAACGTGATTTGGTTTCTAATAGTAAATGTCGTGAAACAACTAATTTCTAAATCTTTTTGGCTAATTCTTGTATTAGCCTACACTATTATATAATAAGTACATTTTCATTTTGGCTATATTTGTTTTTCCCTGATTTTATTTGAACAAAAAGAAGGAATTCGCAAACATTGCAAATTTGGCCTTTTTTCGTTGAAATGCGACAATATATTCAATGCTCTGAGGCGCGTTTCTCGTCAAAGCAACACGATGCTAATTTGTCGAGATTACGGGCATTCGCAAGCATTGAGCATTCAACTTCGTGTCACAACCATTTCGTCTCGTTGACGAAGAACGTGCCTTCACAAAACCAGTTTCAGAGAAATAATTGTCATTTTCCATAGTTTTTAGACTTAATGAATCTAGAAGTAACACTCATTACCTAGAAACCAAATTCGTAATACAAGAATTGCGTGTGACAGGGGCTATTACTGTATAATAGCCCCTGTCACACGCAATTCTTGGTGTTATACGTCGAGCAATTTCAGCAGTGCTTTGAAGTCAGCTCTTGCTTAACCAGTTTCCATTGGTTGGACAAGATAGGCTACTAACCGTCACAGTAGTTACTCGACTCGAAACACCAAAAACTGAGAGTGAATGAGTGTGCCTATAAGTTCAGCAACTGCCCTATTAGACTTTAGCCACCAAAGATTTCAATAATTAAGCGATTTTCGATTTTCTGGCAAGCATCAAAATGTTTAAACTTTAAGCGAACACACTTTCATGCATATTTATATAGCTTAAGAATCTAGGTGTAAAAATTAGCGCAGATACTGGTATGTAATTAGATTAATTTGCGTATAAATAATACGTACAGACTACGTATTATTTATTGTATATTTATTTATTTATTATTTAAGTATATTGTAAGCATTGTATCGTACTTATTTAATATTGAAAAAATACGAATTTTTTTTTTTTTGCTTCGTCATTGAAAATCGATTTATAGCCACGAGACTAAACTCTTGTATGTACATGATGGTTTTTGTGTGTTCGCACAGTTAACGCGCATGATTGGTAGTCAACTGTAACATAACCAAACAGCAGCAAATAACCACCAATCACCGAGCAGCAAATTACCGAGTCTACTCATGATATATGATATATTATATAAAAGTATAATACAGTATTTATATGTAGTATAATATGTCATAGTCTACTGTAAAAAACATTTTCCCATTTTTTTTGCCATTATTAATTAATTAACTACAATATTTTTCTATTTTATTATACAATTTAAACAAACATGATACTTTGTTTTTCTGGTAAGCTATCTTACTTACTAATATATAAGAGCGGTTGGGATGTTTTCGCGTTGTCCATTAATGCCGGGAAACTAAGAATTACGAAGCTGAAAGTTGGAAGGGTTGCAGATTGTATCCTGAAGAGGTTGGCAAAACCTTTGACGACATGATATTGTCATCAGGGTAGTGGAGGGGGGGGGAGGTAAAGCTGGTCGAAAAAGCAAAAGAAAACCGCGCTGTTTTTATCAAATGCATAGTTTAAAGTTTTAAACAACGACTGCAACAATGGATGAATTTTTATTTTTGGAATTAACATGAAATTCGCGCTGCCACTAAATATGCATCGTTGTGTTAAATGGTGTACTTTTAATCTTCAACGTATTGAACTAAAACTAAAATAACACATATCAGGGGACCGTAATTCCTTGCCTCAACCGCGAACGTCATCGCGGTAGCTCCACCCATAATCAAAGTCATGGCTTAGCAAAATCCTCAAGTCCACTGTATTGGTAGTTTTAAAATCGAAAGTAATTTTCTATAAGTTTCGTGTTTCGATAACTTTCTCAACTTTTTTGTCTGTCGATTTGTCTGCGCGTTTTAGATCTTTGCGCAATGACTCAAAAAATGGCTTCAAAGAGCTATTTATATAAAGAAACTGTTGGCTGCACTAAGACCCGAATGACAAAAATATGTCGCAAAGTTTGTGATGTTTTGAAATAAACTTCACAGCTAGATGAAACGTGACCTTTGTTAGTTAAATGTGAGTGACAATTTATCTATACCAGCGGCCTTCTTAAAGCTGTTGAATAAACGTAGTCGATTAAATATAATCCAACATGGAGGTCGTTTGTTTACTTTCGGTCAAAAATTAGGTCTCCTCCTTCCCGATTGTTGATTAGCTTACCTCGAGCATGTGATCAGCTGCAGCGCTTATGTCATAATTTACTTCGAACATGTGATCAACTTGTCATCAAATCATCAATTTTTAGCAATTTTAATTGGATGTTGTATTTTAGTGCACGAACGCTGTGATGCTTGGAATTACAGGCTACATGATTCCAGCCACGGGACGTTGAAACTAGATAACGAGTCCACGCAAGTCCACCAGTCCACTATCCAGTTTGCTGTCCAGAAAAACCAGAGTGATGCAGTGTTTTTTGAAAAAAAAAACCAAAAAAAACTGACAGTTGCAGTTCGAAATCTTCTTGGAACAAGCACCAGTTGTGAAAGACATTCAAAATGTGCGACAAAGAGACTCATATCACCAAGCTGAACAAGGAAAACTATCAGCACTGGGAATGCCGAGTAAAAGTAATGTTTCAATCTCGTAAGTTATGGAAAGCTATTGAACCTGGTTTTCCAGTACAAATGACCGAAGACGAGCATGTTAATGATAGAAAAGCGTTAGTTACGATTATGAACTCAATTGAAGATACGCAACTTATGCTGATAAGAAATGCTGTGACAGCAAAGAATGCTTGGGACGAGTTGAAGAGAGTAAATACACAAGTCAGTCTAACTTACGTGGTGCATCTGAAGTCTGAGTTGTACACAATGAAATTGAAAGATGGAGAGTCCATCAGTTTGTTCGTAAACTGGAAATTGAAAATTGCCATGCAGATTAATTCAGCTGATTATGGTCTAGTTGACCAAGAGTTGGCGCACGTTTTATTAATCGAACTGCCCAAGGTGTATGAGAATCTGCATTCTAGCCTTCAGGCATCGGATGATGTCAGTAGCACATGAGTAAGAACGCTCTTGTTAAACGAAGAATCTCGCCAGAAAAAAGTAGAGCAAGAGAGCGAGATGGAGAATGCTTTAATGAAAGCAAAGATTCTGGACGTGAATAAGAAAACAGACGTGGTAAACAGAAGTAATACCAAAGACGATTCCCAAGATGACGACTATAGACAAGCTGAGAGTTCTTCTAGAAGAGAATGGTTGAAGAATGTTTCGTGTTTCAAGTGCGGCGGCAGAGGACATATCGCTAGAAATTGTCACAAGAATAAAGCGACAAAGAGGTCACCAAAGGCAAGCTGTGTTAAAAAAACCACAAAGGTTAGCGTTTCACAAACGCTGAAAAAAACGGGTAAAATAAAGTAGTTGGTTGATTCAGGAGCAACTCATCACATGACGCCGAACGGAATGCTGGTGAGTGACTGTGAACGTGATGAAGACTCAGTCAAAATAACTGCTGGATCAAAGAATTTGAAAACAAACACCAAAGGAAAATATGTGATAACTAGCAACTACAAAGGAAGAAAATACTCGTTGAAGTTAGAAGACGTGTATTTGGTACCTGGCCTATCAGAAAATTTGGTGTTCATTAGTCAGTTGACCGGTGATGGATATGAAGTAACGTTTACCAATAAAGGAGTTAAAGTTCTAGAAAAAGGAACTGCCAATGTGAAAATGGAAGATGCTAAACATAGACCTTTATATTACACTATTATTTATACAACACACTATACTACACACTACACTACACAACACCACACCACACCACACACTACACACTACACACCACACTACACACCACACTACACACACTACACTACACACACCATCACACACTACACTACACAACACAACACTACACACCACACACTACACTACACACTACACTACACACCACACTACACTACACGTCTCCAGAGAAAGACAATTCAGCAAGACATTCCGAAGGAAAGAAGAATACTAGAACGTGTTGTCACTAACCATCGGTCTGGCTAGCTGCTACTGCCTCCATGCACTTGTGTTGGGTTTGCAGCTAGCTGATTCCCAGAACCAGCCTGAAAGCTTGTAACACCACGCTTGTCCCGCACTTATCACTTCAACACCACACCACTGCAGTCGAACGTCCAAGACCATGCACCCATTCATTCCTATCCTATTCCAAGGCTTACACTATCAAAGCTTAAATCTTCATTCAAATCCCCAAAACCATATTCCCTCACCCTCTGAGGATCTTTTATTTTCTTCTGATGACCACTATTGGATACTCTAGCCGTCCTACTTTCACGCTTTCCTTTACACTCAGGGCATACCTTACACGCCTTACGCACATCTTTCTTCATGCCCCTCCAATAGTATTTGGCTCAAAGACAACTAATAGTCTGCCTGAACCCCACATGCCTCCCAGCATAATGTACTTTATGCACTAGCTGCGGTTGCAAAGATCCCGACACAACAACTCCTATGTCATTATTTTTCCCAATTCATATTACTTACAATTCCCCAGTGTCCATACCTTCAACTGCATTTTCACACAACTCCACATCATTATTTTCAACTTTAATACCATGCAATCCCATGCGCTCTACGCTTTTCTCATTCTCACCCAGTTCTCTAGACTGCCCTTGTTTTATATACTTAATTATTTTTTCCAACCCAGAATTTCCATCCTGTGCTTTACTCACAGTCTCGAGATGGCCAATCTCCTCTATTATGCACCCCTGCATTTTTTATTCCCACCCCTTTTCTTACCCTTTTTTTTTTGTCGGGTCTTTTCCTCACAATTCTCCAATGAATTACTATGGCTCTTTCACAATCACCCTCCGTCACATTCACAAATTCTGTAACATACAATTTTACAGGAGACACAGCCTTTTCCCCCACCAGTGGTACAGAGAACCCAACCACCTCCTCCTGTCCACCATCTTCTATGACTTCAACTGCAGAAGCTTGCGGTTGTTCTAAGACGTCCACTTCATCAATTGGGTCCCCCAATTTTGTGAGACACCACAAGCCAATTCACTAACTGGCTCACTTATTACCTGCAGAAATACATCATCTTCCTCCCCTAACTCGTCTTCTTTATCATCCCCCATCCACCAGACTCTGTTAGTCATCCAAGGGGCGTTAATTGTGCTGCCCTGTCTAACCTGGGCATTTATCGAAGCATTAACCTTTGCAGTTCCCTCCAGCCTGAAAGCTTGTAACAACCACGCTTGTCCCGCACATGTCACTTCAACACCACACCACTGCAGTCGAACGTCCAAGACAGTCTTTTCCTTCCACAAAACGTTTTTCCTTCTTACTTTTTCAAAATTCAAAAAAAAAAACAACAGCTTTTTTTCAACCTCCTTCAATCGTTTTTCTGCCTAGTAACCAACAATGCACACCTTTAACTAACTTTTACAACCTTTTTTTCTTTTCAAAGCGCACCGGTGAATCCAACGAGAGACATGCACCCTTGGAGATTGAGCATCAACAGGTTTTCCAAAATGTTGGAGTCAACACACCTTCTTCTTTTTCTACCTGGGAAGTCCTCGATAGTGTTAATCAAATTAGTGAACGTTTGAATAATGTTGCTCACCTTTTGGAACAAAGCAACTTGTTACAACGAGATTACACTCACCACCAATTGATGGCGACACCAGTCCCATCAGGTCAACATAACCTCCCCAACAGTGACGACACTTGTAGTGACCAGGAAAAGATAACCAGACAACAACCAGAACCTACCAGAAAAGAGATTGAGATATTGGACTCTACCCAACCGCAGTCATCTCAGTGGAGTGATATTATGAATGATCGTGATATACTTAATGATAATCGCAACCAAAATTCAAACGTAGACGCCAAAGTTGAACATTCACTGTCGTCAGTCGCTAAAGTTCCCTTTATCAAAGTTAAAAAAACGAAATAAAATGACAAATATATCCCTATAAAGTCCTTTACTACAGCTAAAATGCCACTTTCGAACCAATTCCAAAACACAGTTTCATACTCCGCTATATGCCATGAAAATTGTGATTGCTCCTGGACTGACAAACAAAGCACTGAACGCCAGCCAACGCAACCTCTGAGTCATTCAATTCAGAGCATAGAAACAATATGCTCCACCATCCAACATGATGATGTGCATGTCGGTCTTCCTAAAGTTTCTCTCTCTCCAGAGACCAGTAAGAATGACTCTCATTTACCCCCTAGTAGGCTCAAATCTAAAGCAGAATATCAACCCCCAAAGAAAACCAAGCAAATATGGGGAACGTCAACTACCACAACGGTGGAACTGGCAGTTAAAGCACGACCTCCACGCCAACAAGCTTTTCGTTTGTGTATAGGATATTTATCGGACCAAGACACGGCATCACAAGTGGCTAACTACTTGACCTTCAAGGGAGAAAGAGTCCTGGAGTGTGGCCGATGGTATACCAAGAAAAATAAAACTATATCCACCTACTTCTTTGTGCGATTAGTTGGAACAGACAGTCAAAGGTGGCTGAACCCTGCTCTTTGGTTGGCTGGTATCTCGGTAGACCTTTTTAGGGGACAGAACCCAATCTTAGTCCCCGATCCGCCATGATGCAATGGCTGAAAAAATCTAATACTAAGGAACCCGAGTCACCTATTCCGCCAGTGCTTATAGATGGCCAATACAATAGACACTGTGATTTGGAGACTTTGTGGCGAGGGCGTTTGACACTGTCCCCGGTGCCCACCTACTCGAGGACTTAGCTAACCTCGATTAACTCTTCTGTGTTCTGAATGTGTTAACAGACTATTTCCGTGATAGAACCAACTATCTTACACATAACAATACAGTCATTTTCAACCAGTCAACCTATGGCGTGGTCTAGAGCTCAAAATTTTCTGCGCTCCTATTTAATGTTTATGTCTCATCTCTTTCTCAACTTCTACTCCGGGGTACCTTACGGTCCTATGTGGACGAAAATGTCCTTCTGTATACCTTTGCTGTTGAAGGACAACAACAGATTCAAGATACCATTAACGAGGATCTTGAGATTATGAAGAAGTGGTATAGTGCAAGAAGAATGCAACTTAACGATAATAAAACTCAACAACTTGAAATTTCTGGAGTGAAATCTGAAAATATAGATATGACCATCTTGGGTGTCACCTTTGACTCTACCTGACTTTTGGACAACATGTCGACCATTTAATTAAGAAGTTAAATAAGAAAGTTTACCTTCTGAAACGTATGAAAAGGATTCTTACCTTTATTGAGTTAAAGATAGTTTTTCGTTCTACGATTATCCCAATTCTTACCTATCAACTTTCAATATGGTCTAACACCCACCCATATAACCTTAAGAGATTAAAAGTAGCCTATAATAGGTGCGTTAAGGCTGCGTTCGGGCTTAGTCGATATACCTCTATCTCTACATTCTGTCTTAAAAATTCGGTTCCTCAGTTCTTTACTATCGTTGATGGCACACGCCTTAAGGCCTTGGCTTCGGCGGTTAGAAATCCTGATGATCCAGCCCATATAGTTGCTGACCATTTTTGCTCAAATCATCAAGTACGTCGTACAAGACGTTTTTGTTTTGAAATTGGTACTCCAATCTTGCCAATATTTAGAAAAAGTTTTCCGTATAGTGCAGTTAAGCTTTGGAACTCTCTGTCTTATAGTTTTCGGTCAGCCATTTTTGTTTGCTCAAGAGAAGCATGCATTAGTAATTGTCGCCATTTTAACCTTCTTATAGATCAACATTTTAAAATTTAGTTTTTATTTGTTGCTTTTAAATTTTATTTTTAACTTAAATAAATAAAACATTCTCAATACTCCTAATTATCACAACATTCACAATCAAAAAAATTAACAAATAATTATAATCTTTAATTTCAATGCGCTTTTGTTGTACTGTCTCGTTCTCGACTTAGTCAAATTTATATTTATATGATTTATATTTATGTTATGTTATGTAGTACAAGCTTGGCTTCACCAACAATCCTGCTCAACATTATGTACCCATTTTAAATACAAGCTCTTTAATCATATACTTCATACCTAATTTGGTATGTTTTGTTATTTTAATTTCAATATCTGTGTTAATACGTTTAGGTTTGTAATCCTATTACTTACTATTCTGTGTCCCCATGGGTCAAAGTTCAAACAATAAAACAATAATAAAACAACAATGTTTTATTTGACATGTTTTGATACTTTGAATGTAACAATTTGTTTGTGATATTGTGTACAAAGCGAGATTTTGTATTGTTTAAAATTATAAAAAAAAATACAAAATAAAATACAAAATACAAAATAAAAATAAAAATAAAAATAGCAAATCAACATTGGAATTTAATTTGCTACGGTCATGATCCGTGTTGCTTTTTCGACAGTTAAGTTTGACGAGTGCGTGGGTGAAAGTGAAGCGGGTGGGTGTATGTTTGCGCGCGCGCGCCAGGGGTGGAAAAAAGTAGAAAACGAACAGTGCTGATGACTCATGGTAACACTGGCTTTTGGAAAACCCGGTGAGTGGCGTGGATGGACGAAAGAGAAAAGGGAATACACAACAGGAGGGGGAGGGACTTTCTGCGTGGTCTATCCCTTCATAACGAATGGGTCAGTCGCGTCAAATGGATAGCGGTGACGCGTCGAAAAGCTCGTTTACAACACTTCAACGAAGACAACGATCACTCGTAGGGGAATATACAAACAACGTGTTACCAAAAATAAAAAAAGGAGGATGCGATTAAACACACTAGTCTTTCTTTGTAACTTTAGAATCTATGAGCCGAAAAGACAAACCGAAATAGCATAATGGTGAGCAAAAAAATGCCGAAACATTTCTCATGTCTGTCCGAAATTAAACGTTAGAAAATATTTCCTAAAGAAAGACAAACACTTCCTAAAGAAATGTCTTTGTTTCACACGATACCACCGTTTTCCCAACGACTTGTTTATAGGAAAGTTAATCCACGCTAAAGCTACCGACGATACGAGTATAAAAAAGTAAAATTAAAACAACGAGTAGAAAAAAAAGAGATGCGTTTGTCTTACCCCAGCGGACGTGTCCGCAGTGCAACGACACTTAAACCCGACAGCGTACATGCTTCTTATCCACTCGTACGATGACGATAAAGCGTCGGAAAACGGGAGTTGGTTAACAATTCCATTTGAACGTGGCACCGATCGCTAACATCCGACGGCCACGCGGAGCTGCTGAACGAGCTTCGACACAGCCGACTACGCCGCGACAAAGCTCCGCCTGCCAATGGGCTTTTCCTCTTCGCTCGTTTCGGCCTTTCATCCAACGGATGAGTTGTCAGCCAGCCAGCAAGCTCGTTCGCGACCAGGAAATACCCAGCGCCCCATGCACCGCACACGTTCCCACACGACGAAAGGAAGAGCCAATATAAATTCGCAAACGATGAATCTCCCTAGGAAGGTTACTTTAATGGACCGAGCGGGCACTTTCGGAACATCAAAAAAAAACAAAAAACTGGGTGGGCCTTACTTGGATAATGATGTAACTTAAATCATAAACGCGACGAATGAAGGAACTATAATAATCTAATGGAAAAGTTTGTCGTCTCTTAACTTTTCCCCTCCGTACAGTATATTAGAACTAAACCCAATCTTGTACTGCTGTGTGTGTGTGTGAACCTCAGAAAACATTCTTATCATGAAGGACTTTTTGAGATCACATTTGAAATTGAAAAATATACCTGACGTTAAAAAAGAAAGATTTCATTTGGTACCATAGTGGATTGATAAAATTCATCCATCATCACGTGACAATGGCGTGATCACAAAAACAAAATTGAAGGTGTTTAAGTAACGTTTTCATAATTTCGAGGAAAACACGATCTGGACTGACCTTGCTATCTATAAGACGGACTATCTATGAGAAACTTCATACTTTTTGCACTAATATCTTTGCACATATTGTTGTTTTGCTCAAAATTATGCGTTATGAAGGTGAAATTGCACTTAACACATTCGAAGATGATTCCAGGTCATTCTTTGATGAAAATGTTATTCAACGCGCTTTTACACCAGGCCCTTCAATAAATATCAAAAAGAAATTGATGCCAGACCAAGAAGCGTCAAGAATTCCATTCGCAACATCAAGTTGTGTTCGCATTGCGTTTTCAAACAGTAGACCTGTCAATTTTAATAAATCTTGTTGAATTCGTATAATTGTGGTGAACAATATATTAATTTGTGGTATTTTTATGACAAACTTTTTTTGTGTTTGTTTAATTTTGCTTTCAATACATTTCGTTTCATTTGGATTTTTTTCTCAAAAAACGGTAAAAATCGACGCTCATTTTTTTGTGTGTGCCAATTAATTGGATTTCCAACCCCGATCCTTTTTTTTCATCCCCCGTAACTTTCTCAAACGACTGGCTTACCCACCCGTGTCCTACATCACCCAAATTAATTTCCTGTCTGGGAACAACGTTCTCTTCCATCTCGCAAAAATAGAACCCACCGCTGAGTCGGAGCAGTTTTGAAATAATGACAAACCTACATCAATCGGTTAAAAAACTTCATCTTATGCCCGGATTTGACGTTAATAATTATTATTCCCCGTATAAAAACAATCTTTCAACTTAAACCAACGAATCCAATCATACAGCAATGACGACGACAAAACAAAAGTAGTGCGATACGGTGTCCAAAAAAAAAACATGGGACGAAAGAAAGAAAACGAAGAGTCTTTTTTTTTAACAAAAGGGTTATTGTTCTTACCTTTCGGAAGTCTCCCTGAACGACCATTTCGGGTAATTGGGCGCCCGCTGCTCCCGCCCCCCGTGCTCGCGCTCCCGTCGCCCGCCGACCAGCGCCCAACTCTCCCGCCACCGGCTCCCGTGCTTCCTAGACGACAAACAAACAAAAACAATCAATCCATCATTTGACCCAACCCATCATTTTTTTTACGCCAACACTACGCGCTCGCTACTCTAGTAGCCATGAAAAGGTTGCCTACACGCGTCGTTCGATGATAAAACTATCGATAACCCTTCTGGTTCGAGAAATCGACAACGTCAATAACGTCTTTCGAAAGTCGTACCGTGTACTAAAATTATTTATAGAGCGACATGGTTTAAGTTTTACTGAAATAAACTGGGAAGGCCTACTTGTTTTCTGAAAATGACAAATTCAAGGAAAAAATTACCAAAGAGATGAGAAACGTTTCACCGGTCTCTTTTGTCCATTAACAAAACCGATTTATTTCCTTAAACCTACGTTGCCACAACGTCAATCACAATAGAGGTTTTAAGTGTCAATTGAAAGGCATAAAGTTTCGTGCAACGTAGGAACAAGTTCTGTTTGTTGACCGATCTGCATAGATTTATGCAGTCGTTTTATTTATTTATTATCACAATGTACTATAATTGGATCCATAAACCCAATTATAGTACAGTAGCAAAATTATGATAATCCGGTCAATTCCTTGCACAGAGAAGCTCCAGATTAGCGAGACTGCCAGATTACCGAGAGTGTGAACGAAATTTTAGTTTAATTCCTTTATTAAACTTAGTGCTGCAAGTTTACTGTATATACAATTTAAAATAATCTGAATAAAAGACAAATATATGACATGGTAAAAAAATACAGTAGTATTATATAGGGTATTATACTGTCTCGTTTACTGATCTCGGTGCTGTAATCCCACCATTTTTACATCACGGTAAGGAGGCTGGATTATTGACGATCGGATTAGCAAGACTAGTGTATTATACAGTAAAACAATGTTTAGATTTTGTTTTTTTGTATTCTGTTATTGTTCTCAGAAAAGTTCTTACGAAGCGGCGAAACACAAGTACTGTACGTGTATAACAGCAATCCCAAAATCGATCGATAAGAGTTTGTTTTTTTAAAAAAGACCAACTCCCGACATCGAAGTTATCTACGTACTGATAGGATTTGCTTGTTCTACAGTTGGTCGATGTCGTTTACCATGTCTTTAAAGGGTTACAACGAGACCTCTTTGGACGTATCGATTTATTCAAAGTGACACTGAATTTTCGATCAACAAAAGCAACACTAGTTGGATAAAAGAAGAAAACGAGTGAGGCTAGAGGCTAGAGACTTTTTAAAATTAGCCTCCTTTTTTTTTGGTCAATACCCCTCTTCTTAATATCATCATCGAGATGGTTCGGAAAAGCGATGCCAAGGCCTTTCCCCGCCAAGAAGCTTTAACGACGAGTGTCAAAAGGAAAATAATCTCTGTCAATTAGGAGAGCGTGGAGGAGGATGCAACACGGTGGCCATGGCAACCTTCTCAGGGTCGTCGTCGCCCCACCAACCCTTAAGCGAACAACGTCGCCAACTTGTAGGAGGCCAACTGGCTCCGTCTAGACGACGTCAACGACCCCTCGACCCCACGATGGAGGCGGTGCAACCCTTTCATCCGTCCGACGATGACGAGGGGTCTTCCGCCCACTCATCCGGATTGGAAAGCCTCACTCGAAACGGAGTAGTAGCGCGCCAAGCTCCTCGTTAGCGCTCAACATCGTCGATGGGTCGCTCAACGACACAACGACACGCGTTGAGCGTAAACGACGAGCTTTTAATAAGACGGCGTCACCTTGGAAAATCTAATGTCGCTCTACCCCAGCCAATGAACGTTGTTTCGGTGGTCAAACGCCCACATTTTTGTTGTTCCTCTTTAATATCGCAAGGTTATCCTTCATCCGAGGCTCGTTCACCGAGTTGAAAATAGGATAAGCGCCATCATCGTTGTCCACATCGATAAGACGCACCCGAGGAAATGGTGTTTTTTATCTCGCTGAACATGGGTAGTCAGAATTGTCGATGCTGTCAAAATCCTTCGCGTCGAGGTCGTTGTGGCGATGGTCAAAACGATCGACATTTCCGACCCTTTTCCAACAAAGCTTAAAAAGTTAGGGATCACTGAGAAAATCGTATTTTTCAAACGGATATGAGAACCCAACATTTTGTTTGACATTTTTTTTTCATGTTTCTTATGGGTCGAAATCTCGAACCAAAAAGTTTGAGACAAAAACAAAAGTCGTGCCAATAAGCAGAAATTTTTTTTTTCCAGTTAGCTCGTCGGTAATTTTATGAGTAACAGAACTAGGACTTATCAAGCATACTTTTTTTTTAGAGTAAGCCCTACATGTACTCTTCATGTTCTCTTTTTGAGGTGGTAAAACATAGTACTCTAACTTCTCATTCATTAAAGCCAAATGTACTCATTTTGAAAAACGTATTGCAACAGTAGTTGTTATATTCTGTACAGGGTTACCTACTTTAATTTGATTTTGTTTGATTTTGGTGATGTTAATTGTAGGTTCTGGTCGTACGTACAAATAAAATTTTATATATACCGGTACGCCAATGGACATTACTTTCTATAATTTATTTTATTTTATTTATTTTATTATATTGTATTGTATAATAACTACACTTTGCGCACACAAAAAGATTATACTCCGGCCACCGGATCATCGTCATGTTTTAAAGATTGGGAACGTTCCCTTTAGTTTACCTACAGTGGTTTTGTGAGTCTCTATTGGCGGCTGCCTGTTGAATTCACTTTTTTTTTTAATTAACCTTACCCAGTGACTATGGGTATAGATACCAGTTTAGTTTAGTTAAAAAAAAAGACAAGGAGCCTTTTCTGTTATTTCACCGCCACTTTCGTTGTCCAATAGTAGAAACTCACTAGCGCAGGTGAACTAGAGGGAAAGGTCCAAGAGAGATACTTTGTTCTTATGATCCAGGAATGATAATCCTAGAGTTCTTAGACGGGATGACACACGGGGTTTTATGATCGGATAGGGGTGGTGGTGGTACATATCGCTCACCTTTCTCCTGCCGCAACATAGCATTGTGGAGCGTAAGACGTGCTGCACTTTGGCTCGCAGACGGCGGCGGCGGGATGGTGCAAGCATGTGGGCCGCGAGACTGCTGCACACTCAGCACGTGCTGGCCGCATCAGAAATGGCAACTGCAACAAAATTAAACATATATATTGAAAACAACTCCGTTCACCCCTACTGTCTCCAACCCGCCATCAAACGCTCGCGCCACGTCCATTCAACGTGCGCGTCAAGCAACTGGTATCACTCGGACCCGAGACCACAGAACTAATTGAATCATGGGATGTTCTCTCCAGAGTTGTATTAATTAGCGGGTTTAATTAGTTGACCCTTGGGTATGATCCGTCTTAATTTCTATAGAATGGATAGGTTATGAAAATGTATATTTTAATTTGTCAAGTATCTCGTTTATAGTGAGGATATTTTGACCTATCCATCCTTACAGTGGTTAGGATAGACCATACCCAAAGGTCAACTAATTAAATTGCTAATTAAAACAACTCAGGTTCTTTCATGAGTTGTTCTCCAAAGAACAACTCATCGAATCGTACAAAACCCTGTCGAAGAAGAACAACGCGTTTATTTTGTTTACCCTCGTTCAAAATTTCGTTTTGGTTCCGTACGTCACCCAGCCACGAGAAGCGCCTACTTCGGTATTTTTTCCGAGTATAAGAACGTGCCTGGCCACGTGGACAAAAACTGGATCAAAGGAAAGGAAAAGCCTCCTAAATATAATCACGGAAATTACATCACGATACCGGAAATGAAAACGAATGACAGGCGTTGGCGACTTCCGCCAAAGACCAACGAGGAACTTTCCAAAAACAAACCAACCAACCAACCAACCATACCAGCACCCAAAAAAACCTCACCACACCGACTACAGTCTGGGTCCAGTTTTAAAGTCGGATTGTCAAATCCCCCGTTGCAGTCTTGTCCACTTTCCACCGGCCTGTTGTCTTTCAATCGTCTTAGTCGAAGAGTTAATCATTCCACCTGTCGTGAAACATTCTACTTCATCCATCACCACATGTTCTTTCTCGTATCCCGCTCGTTTTTCTTTTCTGCTGCCTACAGATCTGAGAAATTAGTGTTCCCGCTTCTTAACATCATTGTAAGATATTACATTTAGACTTTTCTAGTTTCACAATCTCAACTTCAAAATGTCATCTACCCTTCTGGATCATTTCCTTTCTACCATTTCCTACGCGTGTCCTTCAATGTCAAGAGTTGAAGTGGTCACCCAGAATTCAATGCAATCCCCACAAGATGGTTCAGCTCTTTCTTTCAATAAACGTTTCGTTAACAAAACCCACCCCGGTCGTCCTAGTTTACCTCCCTCGATGACGGAAGGAATGAATGAATGAATGAGTGAATGAATGAATGGAGTCGTCGAGGGATGAATGGCATTCTGCGCTCCATTAATCCCATCTTCCATCGCGTGGGCGTGCATTCCGTAGCGTGGTAAATGAAAAAAGCGACGGCTGAAAACGCAACTCGCCATCAACAGTGTCCCTCGCTTGACCCAATCCGTCACACGAGTGACAGACAAGCCACCTGCTACAGCTAGCTTTTCCCCTACCTCTCATCGTATATGGGCACACGTACGTCAATAGGATGAAAAAGGTCTACAACCAGGTGTGCATTTACAGCTTTATTGATAATTAAATCTACGCAGTACTCTTTGAGCGGAATCTAGGTAGAAACTGATTAGATTCCGCTCCAGGTCTACCCTACCGACCCAGCGACCCATCTTCGTTTCATCCTCAGAAAGCGAGTTTCGCTTTCGACGGGTGTTCGCTTTCTACGAGAAGACACCCCGGGTGAGGCTAACGTACGTAGAGCCTCGCAGCGGGGTCAATGCTCGACAAACGCCGACATCGATCGAAATGGCAGCGAGACAGGTACTACCGCCGACTTCCACTCACGATAGTACTAGTCGTAGTAGTAGTAGTGGCGGGCGAGCGCATTGAGCGATGCGGCGGGGAAACCGTCCGATTTCTCTTTCTTCTAGCATCTTATTTCTTCTTTTTTTGTGTGTCTTCCCACGTTCAACATCCGGAGAAGATCGATGCTGAAGAGAAAGAAACAGACGTCGGCTAAACGACAAATGCGTTAAAGCCAAACCGGCCTCTCCAAATTCGTTCGTTCACTCGTATCCGTCCGTCTTTTAATTTCGCTCGTTAGCCTACTTCCCACTTTCTTGTGATGGAAAACAACCAATAAAAGCAAAATCCTCTCGCAAAACCGCGACTTCGTCTCACTCTCTCTCTCTCTCTCTCCATCATTTTCGCTACTCTTCAACGACGATGTCGGAATGACTCTCTTAGCGACTGCTAAAATTCTTTCACTGACAGCAAATTGTAAAGTGACTACCGATCCGATCTGTCTTTTATATTTTTTGCTTCTAGTATATTTAGCATGTTCTTAGCATTTAACCGTAGAAATCAACACCTTATGTATTTCATCGGCAAAAAACTCATGATCATCAAATCACTTTCTCTTAATTTTTTCTCATCAACCTTTATTTCGTGTGATGACTTTGGCCCTACAACTCGCAAGTAAAAAACATCTCCATTTTTCTCGTCCATTAGGTTAGTCAGTCCAAGCCTGGTCGCTTCCAATAGCAACCGAAAGCAAACAATGAGTCGTTTGGAAAGTGGGAGAAACACAAAATTCGAATGGCTTCTTATCGTGACTGGGTCACATTACAAAAAAAAAAAAAAGACAATTCACGGCTGTAGAACGGTATCGTCCCATCAGAAAATAACCGTCATTTGTTATCCTTCTATCGTGTTCGTTGGTATACGTGTCCGATAGGAAATAAAAATAGAAAAAAATACAACTTGGCGATTGAGAGATTCCCAGGTGATACACTAACGGGATAGGCATGTTCGACTTTTCATTTCACCATGACCACCAAAGTCGTCACAGCCCTTTTTTCGTAGTACTTCAACGTCTCTCCCCTAATGAAAGTCAGCTCTACTTATTCTTCAATTATTATTTGGAAAGATGATACTCGGAAAGAAATTCCAACCGAACAACATATAAAAAAATTTTTGATTAAAAACCCAAATTTCACGTCCACTTTTTGTAGTTAATCGGAATTGAGAAACTAAACCACCATATTCGAAACAATAGAGCTCCTTTCTTTGTGAAGTCACAACATCGTTTTCTTCCTTAGAACGATAGAAAGGGCCATCAACGCGCCATGGGGGAGGGGGTTCTTCCAACGTCGCCCCCCTGTCTGTCCGCGCTGCTGCCATCAAAGAGGAAGACGACGCGAACGAAAAACGAGAAACAAGACGATGGCAAAGACGACACCGAGTTCGAGGAATGAAAGTGAAAAACGATCACCACGGAGAACTTGGCGACATGGAGGACAAAGTTATTAAAGAAAATTAATTATAACTTAGTTTAACATTATGGCTTAGTAAAATTCAATAAACCACTCCATCACTATTCAAGTTGCAACAACTTGAAGAAAAAACTACAACTGCTGAAATACGTAACAAGACTGACTACGCAACGAATCACTCAACATGTCAATAAAACGATAGATACTAAACGTTTTACTCGCTTGGCTAATCCAAGCAATCCCACCGTCACCATTGCAAAAAGAATGTATACAATTCTTATTTTATTTTTTTATATTGATGTTTGTTTGTTTGGCCCCCCCCCCTCTAAATGTACGTAAATTTCAAGAATAATGTAATAAAACTAGCTTGTTTTTGAAAGCGATTCTTTGAAAACGTGCAAATTTCAGTACAAAAAAGCACGTTTTCAAGCGAACCGCCCCGAAACATAGCGAATTTAAGTAAAAATAGTTTGTTATGAAGCGATTCATTGAAAACGTGCTGAACTCGTGCGAAAAGTATTGAGGTGAATTGAACTTTCTCCCACCTTTCGAAACATGACAGAAAACAACTATGAAAGTTCTCTACTCCAACAAGAACCCTAAATCCATTTAAACACGGATCCATCTTTCCATTTTAGTTAACAGTAAGATTTTTAACAACTTGGTGCATGATGTGAACGTAATCAAATAAAGTTTTAATACCGGACATCCTTAACAGGTGGATAACAGTGACACCAACTAATCCAATAGATCATTTCCCTGGCATCATCAACTCACCGGAAAGTCAATCCAAACATTGACTAAAAAATACATGTATTAAAATATAATAATAAACCAATACATGTATTGAAAAGGAAATAAAAAGGACAACGAGTACGCAACATGGTAAGGAATTGAACCATAGGCAATCAAATCACAAAAAAAGATAGTTTTCACTCCGACATCAACTAATCCAATATCGTAGATCTGTAACCTGGTGCGCTTAACTCACCGAAAGGCCAATGCACACCCCCACCCCCACCCAAAAATACACATACCGTAAACGAAAGCAAAAGAGCAACGTGATAAGAAATTGAACCAAAAAGAAGGGTTTTTCTCATTATTGTACAAAGAACACATCTCCCAAAACTTAGTTTTTAGCTTTCGGTTATCACAGAAACGTCGCACTGGTTCCTAAGAAAATGTGTGACAGGGGACAATTCCTATCACCTGTCACTTTTCCTTTCAAACTTTGGCGCCATGTTGAATGGCATTGACCCTTCTCCTCCGTCGATTTCTTGTCACCTATATCTGTTAAACCAATTTAATTCATCTCATCAACAACCCCAACATCTCGCTTCCTGTCCCCCTTTGACTGTTTGTCCCTCGGAGGCTCCTTCCCTTATTTTTCTCTCGGCTGTTTCACTCCCAATTCCGGCTTCGCACGACCATGCCACGAAACGCGTGGGGGGAGTTCCTCCTCTCTCCAAAGGCAGCCATTTTGGCGCGATGATGTCATCGTTCTCCGAATGTCATCCGGAGACCTTTCCGGATCGAAATCAACACGCTCGCCCCCCCAACTTGTGGAGAAAGACGAGCAGGAAAGTCGACCAAACGAAACGACGGGTACGACCGCGTAGAGACTCCCGACACTGACACGAAAAATATGATCAACCGAGCGAGGTCATCGGTTGCCGCGAGAGATCAATCACCCCGAGAAGGAACAACCGAGGGATGGTGACGTCATCCAACGCGTGGGAAGGAAAGAGGGAGGGAGAGAGGAAAACAATATGGCGATTCCCAATCCCCCTACTGCCCCACCACCGGCACCTATCCCCGCACGAAATAATCCTTCGTTTCTACAAAGTTTTTAAACTTCTCTTCGTGCGTCTGTCAACTCTCACAATAAAATAGCGGTCCAAACGCACGAGCCTATTTCCTCTTTCATTTTTTTTCGTATAACGAGTTCGTTCTTCTCACGCTCTCTCTCTCCCTCCGTCTCTCTCTCTTTCTCTCACTCGATGGGATTTATCGATCCCGTCGCTTCGTCTCGTACAAATCCAGCGTGGGTTTTCGACCTCATTGACGCGATACACGCTGTAGTTAGAAAATGATTTCGCAGCGGGTCACGAAGAAAGAAACGATATTCCCGTAGCCTCCATTTAAAAAAAAAAAAACCAACCACTCTTCGTCGTTTCCATTGACGGGTGAAGTGGAACCCGTACCCAATTCAGTGGTTGGCAACAGCCATCTTTTTCTTACGATGGCCGCAATCCTCTTCACTTTGCGACAAAAACCATTCGATGAGGAAACGCCTTCTCGAACAAGACGTAACCTCTTTCCCCCGCGACTCGTTGTCCAATCCAACCCCGTGGAAAAAAAAATCAAATCCCACCAAAAATATCCACCCTCCCTTCCTCATCCCAAAGTTTCTTCGCGGTGCACGATTCTTTTTCATCTCGCCATTTCCTTCGACAAATAAAAAATCGATCGCCTTTCAATAGTAGGAAACCCATTTCCAAGAGCGCGAGCGATTCGAGGTCAGTGCACCGGCGACGAGCGGCGCATCTCTAACCCAACACTCGTGTCACTATAGACCACGTGACATCCAATAGGCACGCTATTAACCCACCCGCGTCAACGTAGCCAATGACCCATCCTTTTTTCCAATAAAAATCCGAAACTGGCCCACTCTCGCTTCCAATAAAATCGAACCGTGACGTTCATCCCGTCAGAAGCTTCAAAGACCCAGACGAATTTCGCGTTCGTTTCAATCCATCCTCATCATCACCATTCTCCTCCTAGGCGACACTCCCCCCATCGTGTCCGTTTCGATTCGGAACCCGACCCCCTCTCGTCACGGTACAAGTATAACCTTAACCCTAAGACCTTCACCCAAGCCTCCGAAGCGGTCATTTCACCACCTAGCTTCCTTATTTCAAACCCCTTTTCCACTCCATCTCGCTACCCCTCCATCGCACGGGAAAAAAAAAGGCACGAGCGTCGTCCCCGTATCTCCCGGTCTGCCGGTCGACAGAACAGAGCGGCGGAATGCTTCTCCTCCACCCCCCTCCCTCTCCTCGTCACCGTTCCAGCACGCGCTCTTGGGGTCGGCTTGCCCGCGCGGCTTTCTCGGCGGGCCGTCAAGCCATCTTTCGGGGGGTCAATTCAACGCTTCCCACCTACCTCGTCATCCTCCTTCTCCTCGCGCTCAGGGCTGCTATTGCTGCGGTTCGGCGGCGGCGGCGGCGGCGTCCGTGGGCGTGGCGAGGATCCTCCGAGGCCATGGCCGCGTTCGACGACCCTTCTCAGCGTCGGACTTAATCCACACACGTACACGTTTCCTCTCGCTCCACGAGCCGGTAGCGGAGAGAAAGGAGAAGAAGAAGGAAACGAGACGTGCGAACGAGGAAACAAAAAATAAAGCCAACCAATGGCTACCACTCCACCAGTAACGATGAATCCGACGATCGGGTTAAGTGGGTTGCTGCTCCTGCTGCTGCTGTTGCTGCTGCGGCCGACCGACCGACCGACCGATCGACGACGACGACGACGGCCACCGGTCCTCACCCACCCGGAAGACGACTCGCTCGGCTCACGGCCACATCGCCAGCCAACGGCGGCGCCCTCGTTCGCTCGCTCATTGCACACCGGCCCCGCATTGCCACCACCCACTATCGGCGCCACCGTCGCACCAAGACGCACGCGCAACATAAGCCACCCATTCATCCACCAACCCACCCAACCCTTTTACACCGACGCGGTTTCTCCAAAAAAAAAAATTTACCGCTTTAAGAATGAACAAGGAGGATCACACGAATAACGGTACAAACTAAAGGTAAATAACAACTTTGCAGCGCATATATCACAGCTTTCCCAATTGTGGTCGCACGCAACACACTGACTCGCTCATTTTAATGAGCGAGTACGAATGTCTATATAGAGTCCGAATGTTTGCTAATGGTCGCGGTCCATAACGTTATCCCATTAATACAATTATACACTGGAACGACCTCCCTTTTGATATTCGTTCTAGTGTTCACAAGCGTAGTCGTTTTACTGTCAATGGCCATTGTAAGCATTTTTTTTAGTGGCGTGTCAAAGTATATTGTAGAATCTCAGTGACCACATAGTTCTCCTCGGAATGATCATTCAAGTCAGCTTTTCAACAGTATCTTTCAATTTTCATTTGATATCAGGCTGTCGTGAAAACTTTGAGAAGCCTTAGGTTATGTTTAATCCCTGTTTCTCAAAGTGCCTTAACCATCACATGTTTAACGCACGCACATTTTTCAAGTTATAGAAAACAAATAACCCACTCCATCAAGCTCGACGACAATAATGAAAAGTGTTTCAGTAGTCCAAATAACGGGACGCTTCAATGGTTGAAACATTGCTGGGTGAAAAAGCCACTTTTCAGGGGCCCGTTTCATAGCGTGTGTGCTGCACTCATTAAAAGTGCTTCTAATGTTTCTTTTTCAGTTCCACGATCTAACGGGATCACAGTTCAAATGACTACACTACATCAAATAACAATAAACAATTACTATTTGAAAAGTTGTATCTGTATTGTAAAACATTGTGAAACGGTTAGTTTTCTAAACCCTATTGCTGTATTTCACTACACACCTCATCATCTTGCATGAGCAAACGATTAACTTTTCCCGGACGAGGAACGTCCCTAGTTGTATTATGTGCATTGTATGTGTTGAACTAGAAGATAATCTTATAAAGCAAATCCAAACCAGGGATGATGTCTTTTCAGATCAATTGAAGGGCGCCGGGAAATATAATGATAAATCACACTTTTTTTTTCAAAAGTGACATTTTTACACCAAACTCAGTATTGTTTCAAGCTGGTTATTTTACCACTACCTGGAATTTTCAGAAAATGACAGCATAATATAGAAAACTATGTTGATCGGTACGAGTTTCTCACCAAATAAAGGGCTCTCCTAAACAATTTTAAATTTTAAACAATTTAATTTTAAAACCAAATGTGGCTTATCATTATATTGTTCAAAACCCTTCAATTATACTATTGGTCAAATCAATTATGTAACCTTTTCTCTAAAAGTATGATATTCAGTGTACGGTGAACAAGAAAAGTAACCTCTAGTAGAAATGCAACATCTAGTGGAGTAGGAAACAACGATATTTCAACACTCTTAATCATTGAATCGTTATAAAAATAATAAAAATTACCACCATAATTATGACCGATGCAACTTTGAATACAGTTCACGTGTATTTACTTTGACAAAAAAAAGCATAAATTTTTTTGTTAGCAAAAAAAATAATATATATATATAACGCTCTGCCTTTCTACTGGAAATAAGGTCGACTAGGATTTTAACAAGGGCATTGACTGTGTCATTTGGCTCTCAGACTTTGCTAAATCAGAAAATACTGGAATGATAATCAGGTGAGGATGATGAAAATGGAGTTTTATGATGCAGAAAGAAAACCAAAAAAACCTGCTGCCCTCGTGATGTCAGAACACTAACAGAATCCATATGGCACGAGTGGGAACCAAACTCGGGCTCCTCACGCCGAATCTTAACCACTAGGACTAGTCCACCTAAACTATGTGGGCGAGTCCTAGCGGTTAAGTTCATCTTCAAGCAGCCCGGGTTCGGGTTCTGCTCGTGCCATTCTGACACTAAAAGTAAGGAGAAAGAGATAAAAAGTCAATTTTGCCAGCGGGTACGTACAGCACCCCTTTTGCTTTAATTTCAATGGGTCTGAGCCTTTTTTTACACGAATCTGAGATTATATAGCACAAAATATGACAAATTTAATGATTTTTCACAATTTTCCAACGAGTAAAGCGGCTTTATTTCGTGTTATGTATCGCTCTTTATGTTGTGAGCGTTAGACGCTTTGAGGTTAGAAAGTGATCTAGGTCCTGTTTGGAAGAATTTGAGACATTAACCTACAAGTGTGAATTAGTGACGTTACTGACTGACATTAAGATATTCTTTTGTTACTAAACGTAGAACTTTTGTTCACTTCAAAAGTACTCATAATTTCATATCCATCAACGTTTATCCGAATAACACTCGGTCAATCTCTAATCCTCAGTCTAACCAAGATCATTCCGTATTAATTTAGTATTTCCGGCTAAGTGCTACTATATTAACTATAACATTAACCATGTTATCAGTAGAAATTCTCTTACCCAGTACTTTATATTCTGCGGTGCCTTCATTTTTTCAAGAAAACCCAGCAAAACTAAGATCCTGAAACATTGTTAAAAGTTGTTAATTGTTTTGTAATCTTGAATAAGTATTATACTATACTAAGTATAGTACATAGGGTGAAAAAATTCGACAAACAAATTCAGAAAGGAAGAAGAGAAAGTTCGAGGGAAGTCACTTTTGCCAATGATCCAAGTGCACGAGCTAGACGCTAGACGACGTCAAAAAGCGTGTACGAATGAGACACAGGTCAAACATTACTGCCCTTTATTCTGGCAAATACACTAAGCTTACAGTACAACTGCACGCCGTTGCCGTGCAACGACTGCCTAACACGCTTATTTGATATTTTTGTGGGGCACCTCAAGAATCTGGTGTGTAAACCATCTATTAAGTTTGAGAAGCACCTCACCGCCCGGGTACATGCAACCACAGAGCGCATACGTACAATGGCTGAAATGTTTGAGCGTGTTAGACAGTCAATGACACGGCATGCCTTCAAGTAGGAGGCTACATATTGAGCAATTTTTGTAATTTGCCGCACCGATGTACCGTAGTCAGTGTAATTGCCAGATTGCAGTTGTAAATTACAAGGTCACTGTCTGGGAGGTGATAAAAGTATTTAATCTAAATCGGGTTGCTAGATGTGTTTAATACATAAATTACTTAGTAAGTATTATCCAAAATGTAAACGTCAATTTCTTAAAATACAATGAATATATTATCAACCCGCATACTAGGTTCACCCGCTTGAATGTATCTATTATTTGTCATTCACCAAGATATTATTTGTATCTTTATTTTGTTGTATAACTTGTTTTTTGTATGAATGACTTATCAGTGATAAGTTATCACTTATGTATTAAATTAAATCCATCTTGCAACCCGATTAGAAACATTTAAAAACCGACCCGATTAAAAATCATATTTAGATTAGAACCCTCAACAGTATTTCATTTTGTATAAGTTAACCACTTTCAATGATTTCACGATATTAGATAGTTGCATAAGTGCGGAGTTATAAGAAACTGTGGTCCCGATACTTTTACTTACTTTTACTATGTTGTTAAGGGTACGGGACCATGCTAAGTTATAAGAAGAATATCGGACAAAATAATGACTTTGGTCTACCCTTTTTATTGACGTAAGTAACGTCAAGGCGAATTATTTCAGTACGAAACAAGGGCAACGAAAACGCTATTATTCGAGCAGCCATCTTCCCATTTCAAAATTAGCGCTACATTATCACGTGCCATAAATGACAAAAACTAAAAGTTATTCCCGTATAAAAAAGTATGTTTTTTCACAAACAGAATAACGGGGCTTCAAAAATAAAATTGAACCTTATATTTTTTTAAATTAAAATTTTACTTTCGTGCCACAGATCAGGGTTAATTATTTTAGACCAATCAGCGAAGAGTTTCATCGCCTTGACAAAACGTAACTATAGTGGGTGGCTACGTAACATAGCAACAACGAACATGGCGCTGTCCAAGTGATTGTAAACGAGAGAGTTTGCCTAAAAAATTGAATGTTTGTTGCTAAAACAGCTCTCAGGCGATTTTGATTTTACGACAATGACCTCTGTTAATGTAAGTGGGACCAGTGGCGTGGATTCGCCAAATCCTCGTCGTAAAGCTCTGATGACGGCAGTTAGCTCTTTGTGCAGCGAAGTCGGATTCGAGTCGGCGGAGAAAGCTGTCGTCGAAACACTGACAGAAATGCTACAAAGCTGTAAGTAAACAAAACTACCTACTATTAAAAACACGTTTTCCCATGACGAAAACTACACAACTGACGGATTGTCAAAGGTCAAAGTCAACCAATCGCATCATCACAGTCAACCCAACACGGAATGCAACCACGCCACGATTGACCGTTTAAACGCGTGTAAAGCAGTAAACACGGCCGACTGTCGTATGCGAATAAACGTGTGAAATCAGTGCAATTAATATTAATGACGAGAAGATGGTAAATTATAATCGAGGCTTAATGATTTCGTCATTAATAAGTAGAAACCTTTGTAGAATAACACGCACTACAAAACAGACCATTGACAGACGCTGCTACCTAGCGAGCCATTTGAGAAACTCAATATTGGTTTCGAATTGGTGGTTTCTGTTTTCTGGTTTATTTTATTTTGTTTTATTTTATTTTTTACGTTTCTTTGGGACCAATGAACATTACAAGATGATACAACTTTTTTGTATAAATCTTTGCTAATCTTTGTATAAATTGAGAGCTTGGGTGGAATAACGGCGTAACTCAAAAAATGTAGTATTGAGAAAAAGGGCAAAAACTTCTGGCACTTTCAAATTTAAGAAATTCCTCTCAAACTATATTTATAGAAAGAAATTGAACAGGTTTTTCAAAAAAAATCTGGCTATGGACTGGTCTAAAACGATTCAATATATGCATTTTAAGTAATAGCGATGTAGGTGAATTTACATCCTTCCCAATTGTATTTATTACAAGCTTTATTTTACTTTGCGTTGTTAAAAGAGTTTTAATGTTTCAAATCGTAGATGTCATTTTAACCAGGTTACTCGTGTGTCATCAGACCACCTAACCTGGTTAAAAGTCCCTGTTAGAGGGGCTTGGAATTTAATGCACAGATTAGTCTTTGACGATCACAAGCAGGGACGGGCATCTGACCGCAAAGGGTTTAATAAATCAGTAAAGCACTTTTTGGATAAACACCCTTTAAATATTCTTTCAAACCTTCAGGGTTTTATTGGTTGATTGAAACTTCATTTAAAGACGTCATAAAAAAAAACTTCATTTAAACTGGCAATACTGTATTGCAACATACAGTCGAACCTCGTTAAAACGCCAGTCTTGGTGCTGGACAAAAAAATGGTGGTTTTTAAAGAGACGTTGTATGTTTTTATGATCATATTTAACTAATTTTTGTTGCTAAAAAATTATTTTGCAATGTACATACTCCATGAAGTTGTTTTGTATGAAGAGTTTCATCACTTGTTCGTCGAAGCCCAATGTCACCTCTTTATCTCCACGACTTCCAAAAAGGGACTTCTCTCTGAGAGAAAACTTACTTTCTCCCTCTTCTGATTCACCATGACATGGATTCACCCATATTTCGTGACGTCACATTGGCCAATTCTTGTCACGAAAGGGGGGTGAAAGCGCACACAAAAAATTAGGGTCCTCCGGCCCGGCCATCCACACTGGCGCCAGGGCATCTCCCAATCCTGCAACTGTGATGGCCAAGGAAGTTCCTCCAGTTTGCTGGATTCCTTTTATGATCTGTTCGAGACAAGGGAGAATATTCAAAAAGTTATAACTACTGTACATAACAATAACATACAGCACAATTGAATCGTGTTAAACCACACTGAACTAACTCACTTTTGTACAGTTTTGAGTTAATGCGTGAAATGAGACCATTAAGTCATGATCAAGGCAGACTAAACAAGTACATTAAAAATCCTTTTTAAGCATACTCTTTATATACTGGCATATAGCTTCAACCATATTGTTTTTTTTCATTAACAGCATATAAGCAATGACACTCAATACACTGACGAATCCATAGACACCTCATCAAAATCCACCGCGTCTTGTCTTGTTTTTGTATGCACAATCTTTATATACTGGCATATAGTGTTCGCCATATTGAATTTTTATTGATGCCATATGGCCAGTGTCACTCGTGAAAAATAGGCGGATTCGATGACATCTCAATCATCAAAATCCATCGAGCATTTAACCTGTAGGAGGGTCTAAAGAAGTATGCATATATGGCAAGTAGCGTCTGCCATATTGGTTTGTCATTAGCCATTGTTAGGTACCCGTTGGACTAATGCGATATCAGGATATCTATCGTTTTCACTATAAGAAGAAACAACACTGAAGTTGTGAAATTTGTCAAGTTTATGATAACATTGTAACTGTTTATTTAATCCCGTTGAGTCGCTAATGAACGATAAAAACATTCAAAACAAAAACATTGTTTTATAATGAATAAAACATTTGGGATCTGCATAAATTTCATTTCATTTCAAGTTGTTTATTACCATGTAATAAAATACAGGACAAAATTAATTGAAATGTGGTATAAGGAAATTAACATATACAGAATATGGTGAAAATAATAAAATACATGATAAATGGCGACCAAACGGACTGGCCTCTTATGAGGTCGCCGGAACTCTCAATTAAATATAAAAGATATAATAGTAAATGAAAATGATCTCCCAAAAAACTAAAGCAAAAATTGTAATAGAAGAGAGAATAAAATTATAGGACAGATAGGAGGCATCACTTTGCAACTATATTATAATTAAACGAAAAAGATTTTAATTAGAAAAGGAAGATGAAAATGTAAGAAGAAGGGTATACCTTAAAGTATAATATCCACCTTAAAGTGATTTAATAATTTTTTATATATTTCCTCTGATGAAAATAATACATTTTGTCACATAACTTAAATTTTACCCCTAAAAAACTATGTATTGGTCCCAAATCTACGATCTTGTAGTGATTCTTAAGCAAACATAAAACCTTCTTTTTAACTTCTTCATTTCGAGCAAAAACAACTATATCATCCACATACAATAAATTATACATTCGGTATTTAATCTATAAAGACATGGACAATAAACAGAAGCACTAAATCTTATTTCTTTCAAAGTACCCGAAATATGATGATACCACCTGACTGTTTCACCCCATAAATCGACTTATTCAGTCTTGACACATACAATTCCCAGTTATATTCTTCTACACCTTGAGGAATTTCCATATATATTTTTTCTTCTAAATCCCCATACAGATAAGCACACTTAACATCCCAATCTAAGTGTATTCATCCTGGCATTACCATCGTCAACACAAAGAATTGTTTCATCAAAGTGAAATCAACTACAGGCGCAAATACTTGAAATAATCCACTCCATATACTTGTTTAAAACCATGCGCTACAAGTCTAGCTTTAAATCTCTTAATGCACCCGTCTACTCCAGTTTTTAGTGCAAAAACCCACCTACTGGTGATTGTGTGCACATTAGCGACTCTTGGAATAACGTCCCATACTTTCCGCTCCCCATTTATCTCTGGAGGATATACATTGGTTAGCTGATGTTTAATTCCTACTTTACGAAAATACTCCTCTAACTCTTGCAAACAAAACTCCATACCGTTATCTGATCTGATAACTAGCACTTTATAATTCAACTGCCTCTCAGATGCAGCAATAAATTTTTTCAACTTCTTTGCAGCTTGCGATTTATCTTTTATGGGATACACATTACACATTTTTCAGCCTTAACCTTATATAATCTGTTTCTCTTGTTAACGTTTAAAAGTAACTGTCCATTGGGTTTTTTTTTTTTTTTTTTTTAATTGTTTATTGCTAGTATACTTGTAAAAGAATTTATCTATAATTACAGTACAAAACAGGTTAGC
>JAQIWH010001498.1:0-31162 GCA_034695005.1 Cryptops parisi
ATGCTACTGATGTCATGTTCTTTAGCCAATCACAGGCGAGAAACACACAACTTGTCGAATTATAGAATTAGAGAAGAAGATATATAAGAATTATACAGGGTGTCCACCATAAAACTCTAACATTGTCATTGTTGAGTTAACAAGAATATTATGGAGTATTGTGGTCGACACCTTGTATATTAAAATATGAAAAAATTAAATACAGTATTATTGATCTGAAGTAAATATCATTAAAATTTTAATTATATTTATTAGATTACAGTATTGTAATATAGTGGTTTAAAACAATATTAATGTTTGGGTAATTATTTAATAATACGTGTAGACTATATACGTTTATCATTTTTGAAAATGATAAAAAGCGATTATGAATTTAATGAAATACGATTTATGCGAATTTTGTTAGTGAACTTATTCGGTTTTCGATTAATTCGGTTCTCACTTTTATGCAAGTTTTGGTACACTAGACTAGATTATACAGCAAGTTTTGAAAAGTTTCATTTTATATATCTGCAAATTTTCGATTCGATTTGTGCGATATTTGTTACATTAGAATTTTGCGGTTTCGAGTTATGCGGTTCTCACTTTATGTAATTTTTGGTACATTGAACTATACAGTATACGGTCAATCCCCAGTTCACTCGCAAACTAAAACTCATAGACTACGTAACGGACTAAAAAACTCACAAGTGAAGCTAATATGAAGCGTGTAATAAATAAATACACGTAGTGTCATAATGGTTATAATACATACTATTGTAATATATGAAAATAAACTATAGGCTATAAGAAGATTGAATTAACGAAACATTTTTAAATTTTCTGTACCAAATGTTTTACTTATCCGTCCAACCATGAAACCACAACCATATTTGTTTCATCCGAATATTTATTCTATACGACACCGTGTTATAACTTATGTTGGACTTATAATTTAGAACCTGTATACAAAACCAGACACCTAGTATTAAGTACGACTATAACTCTGTCTAGTTCTATTTATGTCTTGCGAGACCAACATTTAATAAACTATATTATAAGTCAACACCATTAAACATTTTTTTACGACTCAAACAATGGGTTTTGTGAATTCATTATTGACTACGTTAGTGTTAAAAAGAAGGGTTAATTAATAAACAACACTCGTCACGGAATCAACCATCTACGACTCTTCATTCCAAATGGTACCATAACAAAATACTTTACGACGGCTTTATTTCGGTGGAATTTAATTACGCGCCCAGATACATAAATGTATTTAGTATCATGAGTTGAGTCCCCATTCTTTTTTCGGTCACGAGAAACCGCCATGACACTGTTAAAATCTATCATAAATTTATCTGGCTAACATGGCCGCCTCGTTAGCGCCACCTCGTAACGAGTGTTTTTCATCATCTTTAATGGCAATATCTTTTGACGTTTTTTGCGTCTGCCTTTTTACAACCGACCGTTTTACAACCTTCCATTTTGCTTATTACCCCAAAGATTAAAGGTAGCGTTTTGCTCCTGTTGTTGTTGTTGATGTTGCACTATCAACAAGGAGTAGATTTTTTTGTTCTACAATACTCTCTCTTTTCCCCCCAAAATAAAACCTCTATTTTTCTTCTCCATCTCTGTTATAGAGTCACGCAAGAGGGAACAAGTCCATAATTCGGACATTTCCTATCCCCTTGATTCTCTCACCGACCTCTGGAGACATGGTCAGCCATTAACACGTGGTGGGAGAAATCTTGCCAAATGGGGAAAGAATCTAAGCAATTGTCAGTTATCCCAGCAAGATCATTGAAAGATTTTTTGATAAGTAAGAAAAAAAATATCAAGTGAGAAACGTTTTTTCCAAGCTATAGTGTTAGATATTTATTTAAACATAGAAGTAAAATCCATATATGAATCGGATTTTGTTTGATACAGAAAAGGCAGCGATTAGCGTTTATGCGTCAAATGAAATCCGGTTCAAATTTGAACATTCCTGTATTTTCAAATATTGTACACGGAAAAACAATTTTTAGTGAAAACAATGTGGGTGGCACATTGACCATTTTATTTGTAAAATTGCATACAAAGTAGACAAAAATTAAAACTAATGGACAGTTAATGTTAATACGTTGTAAAACAGCAGGGTTAAGTGTTTTCATTGATCAATATTTACTACGAGAAGTGAACCAGTTAATAATGACGGGGAAATTTTCTTCACCACGCAGTTCATGCAAAATAAAATATCTAGCGGTCAGAACAGGCAAAAGTTGGATGTTTTCGTTTTAATTTTTTAATGTGAAAACATGTGTACATGAGTTCTTGAAATTTGCACGGTTGAGTACCATGTGATGTTTGATGTGGCTCTGCTGTAGCAATGGCTATAGATGTGATGCTGCTCAGCCAATGGCTATAGAGGTAGCAACCACGCATTACTTGTTGTCATGATACTGAGTCAGGGCACCACCCTTATCTTGTTCCAATATTAAAAAAATAGGCTATTATTCCTAAAATTTGGTGAATTTCACATGGAATTTGAAAGTATCTATCTACCAGAATTAAAAACATTGATTTGGCACATAGGAAGAAAAAAAACACAATATTTACTTTGAATAGGAACACCAGCCTATCTTGTTCCAATATTCAAACAAGTAATGTTCTCAAAGCTTGGCCCATTTTAGATGGCATTTAGAGGTTGCTTCATAGTTTGACAGATCGGTTTAAAACATAGAAAGCATTAGCACGCGATTTTTCAGATCTTGGTAGCGATCCCTAGATATTGTTCAAAACTAACTTAATTTTACCAAAATCATTTTTTACCACAATAGAACCAATTCAGAAGGTGCCCAGATTCCAAACTTTAAAATAAAAACCACCCTATTAAATTTTATTAAAAGTATATTACAACTGAAAAAATCGCGTGTGTGAAAATTAAGAAATAAAATTAAGATATAGTTAAGTTAAAAAAGATATTAGTTAAAATAATATTTTAAGATATACAAGTAGTTAAAATTCGATCCTACTGAAGTGCGTTCATTTTCCATTTGCATTCAGTATTTATACATGTTATACAAAAATTTTTACTCAACGTCTAAAAAACTGCAGGTCTAAGTACCTTTTCCATTATACCTAGGCTGAAAAAAGGAAAAGAGATTATAGAGTATGCCGCAAATAAGATTGTAGTCGAGTAGAGGAAGAAAGATACATGTACATTGGAACCCAATCGATGGCACTTTATGAAGGCCATTTTCATTTTTATTGTTAGGGGAGAAAGTACTGGGGGACAGACACACACAGACTTTCCCTTTTCTTTTCGTTTTTTATTCTATCTTTTGGCGTCTCATCTCTTATTTGTTTTGCTTTCTCCTCATTTTAGAATGACAAAGACGACGAACGAGAAATTGGTAGGGTTGGAGAAGTTGCTCTGGGATAGGAAAAGCCTGTAGGAATTTATTATGCAAAATTTGAAGAAAAGCAATCAGTGAAAGGAGGATTGCGGAAGAAAAAACGAAAGGGGAATAAATGGGATAGAGCGAGGGATATCCTTCAAATGGATGATAGTAACTATCCAACAAGAAATGGGGTTGGTTTGTCGGAAGAACAATAAAAAAACGATGACTTTAGTAGGAATGTGTGCCCAACGTTTCGCCTCCACGATGAGGCTTTTTCCAGAGACACATAGAACCAAAACATATTATACTAAAGTATATGCTATGATGATAGAACACCGAGAACAGAATAACGACGCAACAAGCTCAGAGACCAAAAAAACAAACAACCTGTAGTCTCAGTTTAGACCTAATTTATTTTAATGCCACTAATTCCCACGTCAAACTATTTCTAATTTCATTGATTCCAACTGTTTTTCTGACGTCATATAAAAGCAGTTAGAATCGATGGAATTTGATTGAAAAAGTTTGACGTGTAAAATAGGCTTAAGTTGTTTTCTAATTACCTGTTTTATTTGCATGTACTGTATATCGTATCAGGGAATTCTAATATTGCTATTTTTATCGTAATTGAAACTTTTTCACCATATTTCATTTTTCACCAGTTTCGTTATTTTCGCATAAGTGTCACAGCAAACATTGTTCCTAATTACTTTTACCTTACACTAGGGATGCACCGATAAGCAAATTGGACGATTACCGATTAACGATTAATCGGCGTTGGTTTATCGATCGATACGATTAATCGGCCGATAACGATTAATCGGTCGATTAATTTGTAATGTATTTTAATTAATTTATTTTGGTCAGCGTATTTATTCATTGAAACAAAAACCCAATAACAAAATAAAACAATCATTTCAGCTATGGTTTAACTTATTCTGTTAAAGTGAAAGTGTATTTAGCACAGAAGGTAACATATACAAACCTGCAAGAAATCGCTTGTGTCCGGAAAATAGTGAAAGTTGATGTTTCTTCATTACAATTTAAGAGTTTTAAAATTTTATAACTAAATACAATATCAGACACGTTTTTCATCAATATATTCAGTTTTTTGGGGCTTTCCATGTCTTGGAATTTCTATGTAGTCTGTTCATATTTCTGTATCGTTCATTCTAGGGTTTTTGTTAATAATATGAAACCAACTAAACTAAACTAAACTCAAATCAATTTTATTTTTTGTTTGAGTAGGTTATAAAATAATAATTATTATTAATGGAATGTTTTTTAATCAAAGCCGATTAATTATTTACACATTCTCTGAATTCCTTTTGTTTCAAAGTTAATATTGGACATTCACTGCTCCCACATAGCTATAATACACAACTTATAAGTTATAACAACAGCTATACATCATTTAATATATTATTATTAGCTTTATTCCGGGCCTTGGGTCCATTACAAACAAACAAAACAAAAACAACAGTAACACATTAATAAACAAGGTTAACATGCTTAAATCAAATTTTATCATATATGATACACTGTTCTTTGAAATGTCATTATCCATTATCAATAAATATTTTAATAGTCAAATGACTGTACGGGAACTTCATCGACACAAATTTTCGACAACCAATGTTTCATCTAATAGATTACTTAAACGTTTTCCCTACAATACCTTCTCTGTATGGAACACACCGCCCTTTCGGCTCAAGAAAATTTCTATATTGTGTAATCAAGCGACTTGTTTAACAGATTGTTTTCACTTTAAAAAATTGTTGCGTAAATATATTATTTAAGGAAATCATTTCCTTACTTAACATAATCTTTGTAATTTTTGCATTGTCCTTACGGGACGTATTAATAATAAAAAAAAAGATATATTGAAACAAATTTAATCAAATTATTCAATATGTTTCGAAATATTTAAAATTGTAAACGGATTTTGTGTCCACCCTGTATAATACTGTGCACAGTATAGGGGTAAGTGCTCCAGTAAGTAACCACTACTCGAGCTTCATTTAAGTAAATTAACATCGATTTAGATTTAGAGTAAGGCTAGGTACAGAGATATTCTCTTTGTCGAATATTGGATAATGACTGACTATTTGTGCCCTTATAATGTGAGTATTTCTAAGCGGTTTTAATATTTTTTTAAGACATCTATATTATTAACCAACTCAGCATATACTTGTACAACACAATAGATATGTTTTATAAAACTGTCATATTTTACTTAACGATTACTTAGGTTTTATGGAATTAAAAATGTTTGTTGTTTGTGATATTTTTTCATAGACGAGGTATAGAATCCACAAATTGCTTTTACTTTTTGTTTAATATCGTTAACACTATATTTATAGAGTGAAAATTATGGTTGCCAAGCTCGCTATAAAATCAAATTGAGATGTTGTAGGGTCGTAAATTTTAAATTTTATGAGCTTCATTTTTGTTTTTTTATTTACTTTTCATCACGCTTTATGAGACTTAACATTGTGCGAACGAAAGCCATGAAACAATGCGTTAGTAAATGAATATTTCAGTGATGAAACTTTCAATTTTTTGGCAATTCAATAAGCCTATGATATACACAACGTATATTGCAAAAAATATATAATAAATAAGTAAACATTAATTGAAGAGACAGTATTTCTATTGTACATACACCATATGAAAAACAAAATTTTCTACGCTGATAGCATAATTTATTACCAGTGAAAAATTCTTAAAAATTCTTTCTTTTTTTTTTACCTTAGTGACCTAGTGTAGATTTTAGATTAAAATACAGTACAGTGTTTCGATAAAAATTTAAGTAAACAATTTTTTACTTTACTGATCGGATAGCTTTCTTCTCCTCCACACAACGACGTTTCGCCTTTTACTTGGAGGCTTTCTCAAATTAAAAAGAAGACAAAGAGAAAAACCTCTGGAGAGAGGCTTAGAATAGTTTATTCCAGGTTTCTCTCCAGAGGTTTTCTCTTTCCTTTTCTATTTTGTTCCTTTTAACTTGAGAAAGCCTCTAAGTAAGAGGTGAAACGTTGTTGTGTGTGAAAGATAGGAGGAGAAAGCTACCCTGTCAGTGAAGTAAAAAAATTAAGTATTTTTTTTTACTTAATTTTGATCATGTGGTTTAGGGTAGAGGATTGTGCTAAGTATAGTATTAATTTAAGTTGGATTCATCGTGTATCTTATAAAAAAATGTTAACTTATATATAAAATAAAATACTTAAACCTTACTGTTTTTTTAATAAAAAATTTAAACCAGCATTATAAAATGATATAACAATATCTCGTTATAAAACGAGACCAATATTGTACTATAACGCGTTATACGAGGTACAATTTTATCAAAAATTATTTTATCACATATTCTTTGGCATAAACAACTGAAAAATTAACGCATACATTAATTTTTAATTTGTGTATTTGACAATACGTCGTTATTGTTTAATATCTTAATAGCTCTATTAACTTAATGAATAAATAACACGTTCCAACAGCAACAACAACAATTTTCGTGTAACATCCCTACCACTCTAAAACAAACTAATGTTTAGAAAGCGTTACCCAGGTGGCGTTGATGCATTAATACGATACGAGAAAAAAATGTTATCAAAATAAAAACGGGTATTAATCTTCATCGACTAGTGACAGTTGGAGGCGAGAGATAAATAGGAAACCCTTTCGCTTCCCCTTTCGAACGAGTAAAGGGGAAGGGAAAAAAATAATGAATGTGGTCCCACCGTTAATTTCCTATAGGCCACTCCCTTCCATCTTTCATCCACCTTCGTGGGTTTTTGTATTGAACATAGTGATTTAGTAACACTAAAACAAAAAAAAAATATTTAATCAGCTGCAATCTCATTACTGAAAGTTTTCTAATCAATATACAGTATCTACGGTGTTAAGTCGGCCAGAAAAGACTAGATAATGAACAAGCATAGTACGGTACGCTTTGTACAGGGTTGCGCAAAACTCACACAAGGATTTGAATGCTGTTCTTCACAACTTCTCCAAAATTGAAGAGCGGGTAGGCCTACCACTGTTTATGGTTTGGAATTCAGGTTAAGCTAAAAGAAAACAACAAAGTCGTTTCTGGGCACTTCTTAAGAACATTCGGTTAATAACTATTTTATAAACTGTATACATTTTTTAATTAATTTTTTTTTAGAAAACTTTATGAAAATATTGACAGCTGAGCAGCGTACCAACTACTTGTTCAAACTGTAATGTAGTTTTTGCATCAGCCTGTAGATAAGTTTGATACCAGTATCCAGAAAAATTTAATTTTGCATCACAAAATAAATATAAATTATTTTGTATAGTAAATGACTGATTTCGTAAAATATCACTTGAAATGCGAAAGTACTACTCGTATATAATGACTATACACTATCTATACACTGTAGTACTATAATAATGAACTTTTAAACCAGCGTATACATATTGTATTAACATATATAAATATTATGTGATATAATGTATCACATAACTATATGTATTATAATATCATCATCACTATTATAATTGGCGAACTGTACGTATTATAATAGTGATTGTCACCAGATGTGACAATCAGTGAACCTTTTTTCTTGTAACAAGCGATTAGTATTCGTAGTGCTAAAACTACTCGGTCATTAAAAACTTCTGTTGCAGTAGCAGCAATAACTTTATAGGCTAACTCACTACTGCATATCTCGCTGTAAACGATACATTATTCTCCCCCCTCGTTTCTAAAACACATGGTGGACTGTAACGATTTGGATTTTCGTCTCCGGTGGACATTTTGGAAGCAGATGGAAGCGATGGAAAAGGAGACAAAACGTGAGTGTTATGACCACCAAACGACAAGTTGCAATGACGACAGGCCAGCAGCTGCCTTCAACCGACACGCATTTGTGGTGACGGACAATATTTGCGGTGACAGCGGACACGACTGTTGATGACAGCAGAATAGCTAGCGATGACGCGCCCACTGCGCATGCGATAACAAACCTCTTGGGCTACTACTGCATAAGTCTATGTATTCTAATAATCGATACAAACAACTTTCTTTTAAAATAAACAAAGGGTGTGGTTGAAAAAGTCCACATTCAGTGAACTTCCGTTTAACGATGGTAATCCGTTTCAGAATGATTGTCGCTGCGTATACAAATGACGTTAGCACAATACCTTGAACGTTACTTTGAATCAATAATAATTTTTCAGCTACTAATAATTCCAATAATCGCAGATACAAGTGTATCAAAATTCTCATTAAACGAAAACAACTACAGGGAGGGGGTGGGGCAATATAGTGTGAAGGTCAGCTTTTACATCACACATAGCGTACATGTTGGGGAAAGATGACAGCAGTTACAAAAGCGTTCTGACACTTGTACAGTACCACACAGAATCGCATAATAGCGAAATATTTTTGCGTATGTAAGCATCTAATTGTCCATCCCAAAAATATCAAACTCGCGATACGCAGAACTCATAAATCTAATACTAATATACGTGTTTTTTATTTTTATTCACGCCACTAAATTTGCACAGTAATACGTTTTGTTTGAATGATTGTTGGTTTGGAAAATGTGCAAGTATGTCAACACTACTTGTAAGTCTACAACTATCAGCTTGAAACAATAAATCGGACAATCCTACAAGTGTGCTCTTAGATGTAGCGACAATACAATGTGTTCTTAGATGTAGCGACAAATTTTCTTGTTTCCAATAATGTAAAGGCCCTTTTGTTCGCTGGGCTTTAAATTTCGCGATTCTCACGCGGCTCCCTTAATCGCAAAAATTTAGGTTCTGCAAAAAAAGAAAAAATACAAACGATTTCGCTGCCTCCAAAGTGCACGCAATCAGAAATCGCGAAATCAACCGATCCCTCATTTTCGCGAAAATTAGGAGAGCTCGCTAACAAGTCTTAACAATAAATAGTTTATTTTTATAAATCAGAGGGCGCTACCAATCGAAAGATATATTTTTGAAAACTGTAGACATTTCAAAAACTGATAGCAATAAAGTTCAAACTCTTGATTTTAAAAAAATTATTTCACTTTTCCAGTCGCCAATTAATGTCTGCTTATTTGTTTGGTGAATAATTATATACATGAATCACTTGTTTGATTGCCGTTAATAACAAGTTATTTTGATTGGTATAACATATACAATATATCGTTAAATTTTCCTGTTCATTAAACTATACAGTATAAGCTTAAAAAGAGAGTTGATCTCTTCAGTGTTAAAAGTGTTTCCGTGACAACAAGTAAAAAAACACTTAACACACAAATAAAACGATAACCACGTAGGTGTAAACAAAGAAAACAATCCTCGTGTGCTATTACACAGAGTATGTACTACAACCCCTAGACAAAAGTATGGAATATATTACACTATACACTATTTTACACATTTGGTCATAATTTCCGTTTGAATACATATTTTTCAGTGCGATTTGTTCTTTAGTAATGTCCTCTCAATAATATCTTTCTATTACAAAATAAAATTAATCTGTGCTGTTTAAGAAAGTCAAATGTCAAGACATGACAGCCATTGGAATATTTATTTATTTGTTTTATTTTGAAACATGCGATCCAATATATTCCATACTTTTGTCCAGGGGTTGTAATTTTATATAAATGTTTACATTTTAATAAATTTCTTCGTAAATTTTGTTTATACCCTCGTGATGCACCAAAACTTGCTATCAGCTAATGTATTTCATTTACACTGCAGACTTCTTTAATTGATTAGACCTTGTTGTTAAACTAACCTGTAATAATTTGAAAGTTTATCTTTTCGAAGAAATGTTTACTTTAGTGACACCACATGAAACTCTTAAAACAGGTTTCAACGATTTTCTCCCTCAACAGCTTGTTTTAGATTTTTTTTCCACTGTATATATTTTTTTCTACGAAAACTCCTAGTTTCCTTTTCTTAATTAGATTTGCTGTCTGTAAATAAAAGTTAAAAAAAAAAAAACTCTCCGTGGAAATGTAGAAATTACGACCATGTGCTGAAAAGAAACATCTGTATCATAGTTTCGAAAAAAAATTTTGTTTCCTAAATATCACAAAAATTAAGTGTGAAAAAAAATATTTCTAAAGTTTTAATAAAACAACATCACGTAGGAAATGAGAGATGTTAACTAGAAAAAAAAAACCCCAAACAAACAAAACTTTCGTGATGTTACATCGCTGATGTAACGTGGATGTTGTCATTGAATTGACATAACACTGTCACTGAATTGATATTACACGCATGGCACATGCATTGAAATTGACGTATGTTGTAGATTTGAAACGTGTTCTGGCAGATTACAACTTTAAAAGCGAATGTTTAATCTCACGTTGACAGTCAATAAACATGTTTGAATCAACCAAGCTGAGTATTGTAAGAATACTTATACACCGCATAATGTACTACAAAAAGGAGTTAATGGACCTAATTGAAATGGTTATCATGTTTATCATTTAAAATGACAGCAATATAATTTATGGTTAATTTTTCTATTTTTCAAAAAATAAAATTGGCTTACTGTATCATGTATTCAGCATATTCCGTTTTCAATAAATCAATATAAACATTCACCGATAATTTTGAAGGTTGACGTTCAAAAGCCACAAAACGATATGTTGAAATAATGAAATATAATGGGCTAATAAATATTTGTTTTCTAGTTGGTTTTGAAATGTTTTCAGATTAAACTACTCGTTAATGTAGTTAAAACTGATGAACTACTATCTGAGTGGTTTAATTGTACTTTGGTGGTGAGTCATCAGAGATTCTATTTGAAAATGACTTTTTTATAAATATTTTTATATACGATGATAGGATTCCATAAAATTGTGACAAATTAATTACAGGCAAAAAAAATAAACAACGCAAAAAAATAAATAACCCAAAAAAATAAATTATTGGAAAAAATACGTTGACTTTTTAAACGTGTGATGTGAAAAACGTTTCACAAACGTTTCGTTTAAATGGAGAATCATTTTAGGCAAAAAAGCGGAAATTTAAATTCATTGTACACAAAGGGAAAATTTAAGTTCGTTTAGAAAGACAAATGAATTTTCACTTAATAACAATACGGTTGGTTTATTACGTTTAATAAACACTTTTCAATCACTTTTCAGACATGTTTTGATGTTCCAATTTTTACTACTATTAATTTAAAAATAAATCTTCAAAAATATATTTACAATGTTGTATAATATTGTATACGAGGGTCCTTTCCAATGGTGACATTTTCATTGACCTTGAAAGAAATCGCATTGTTACACCGAAAACCATGAACTGCAGCTACCAAGTCATATTTAGAAAGTTGTAGCCACAGGTCCATTTAGTCAGAATCCACTTTTATTTTTTTTCCAAGAATCCAACCGAAGTAAAAATTCAACCAACAGTAGGTATTATAAAGCATGACGCTGAATTTCTCTGCAAGTCATTCAAACAATGCAGTAAAGAAAGTTTAGTTGTAAGCATGGTTATTTTTTGTTTTCATAATTTGTGGACGTGTCACGTCAAATAAACTCTGTGTAATAAATATTTATTTTCAGTGAATGGTAAAAGAAAATAAAGATTTTTGCTAATTTTCATAAAACTACATTTTCATGGAAATTTTTTCCTCCTCAAAGTACAAAAAAATATATGCAATAAGTTGATTTTACTAATCTAATAAACGACCATCGTATAAATAAACACACAAGAAAAGAAACTTCACACTTTTTGTTAATTGCTCATATCCCAGAAACGTAAAACTAAACACCATTGAGGGAATATCTGATATCAATTTAATCAGGAAAACTACACAACATCACATTTTAAACGTTGAATTGTTCTTCTTCAAAACTAGTGACGCGGCGATTAGCAACTTTTCACACAACTAATATACTACTTTTGTAATCAACTAATAGAGAAAATATAGGAACCATGTAAAAAAAAATAAAATCCGATTAAAGAGAATCGTTTAAGAGGAAGAAAAACAAGTGCTTTCTTTGTTCCGATACACTATTCGCACGTGTTAGGGAGATTATCGGAGATGGTGAAGGAGGGGGTGAATATATTTTTTTTTGGGTAAGCTGTCTTCCGGTGGCCTTTGACCTCATCACATGGGTCAGTAAGCTGTCAGAAAAAGGTGTCGCTCTTCTTCTCGCGGTATGAATCACGTACACTAGGCTAGGGCTCGAAAGAAAGAGGTGCGTTCGCCTGTCACATCGCGTCAACGACGTTTCGCAGCTGCGCCTTCTGCATCAGCCGTGACAACTGGAATTAAAGCCAACCGCGACATGTACGAAGGCACAGAATATATCACTCGGCAGTAGTGTTGCTAGAAAGTTTGTAAAAGAAAAAAAATACTTTTTTCTTCCTTTTCACGATATCTTACAGCCGTGAGATATTCCTAAACAGCTGTTGTTTTTATAATTCATTGTCAATTTAAAATTGTCTAGAATTTAAAAAAAGTAGTGTACAGTATACCAAACATTTATAAACAGATACACGTGTTTTCGTTTGATGATAATAACTCTTGTTGTGAGACTAGCAAACGCAGAACAACGAATACTAGTGACAATTTATATGTGAATATTTCAATGATTGATGCGCGTGTTATACATGCATTATCATTGTTGCTCTATCTGCGGGAACGATACGTTGGCCTCTCACAGTCACAACTTTATTTACGCAGCAGTTGATGTTGGAAATTCAAATACTTTAATCTAAGTTGAATCGATCTTAAGATATTTATTTCATTTAAGATTTAGATGTAACTTTTGTGAAAATCGAAGCAGGCGTTAATGCGTTATGCTGCCTGAACAAACAAACAAAATTTGTCATTGACATAGATAATTTATATAAGATAAAAAGACTGTCACTATTCTAATTGATTGATTAAACAAAGTAACCGATTATTGAAAATTATTTTAAGTCCAATAAGCAAGAACTGCAATTTTATCACTTTCAGTTGGTTACTGATTTAATTGATCCTTTGTTGGTGAGTTTCATTATTTTTCTAGGTTGGTTATATAATAACAAAACAACTACTGTATACTTCATTTGAATCAATTTGCATAAACCATTTTTTCCAATAATGTAGCAGTATTACATTACTATAGCTTATAGTATAAACACTTCTATTGTGTGAATCACAAGAAAATTCATCATCAGTTAAATTGAAAAGCAACAATTGAATCTTTGGAAACGTACTAATTGTTGTATGATAATTTAATTTACGAAACATAATACCCTATTAAGTTTGAAAATTCCCGTGCTACAGTATGGCTTACTTATGGGTTTACATTTCAAGTACTGTACACTTTTTAAATAATCTTATCTTGGTTAATGTTAATGTTAACTTTAATGTAGTAACACATAAACAAGTACGGTACATTAAAAATACATTTTAAGCATACTCTTTATATACTGTCATATACAGGTATACAATATAGATATAGGTGTATGTACATAATGCAAAAAAATTTTAATTATTGATTTCTGCATGTTTCCATTTAGGCGAATCAAAATTTATGCAATGTTTGAGTTCTTCGATATTAAAGTTATGCTGCGTGTTTTGAGTTATTTTATTTTTGATTTCTGCACGTTTTGATTTATGCAAATTTTGATTTATGCAAATTTAAATTTATGCGATCGTTGAGTAATTCGATATTTGATTTCTGCGAGTTTTGAGTAATTTTATTTTTGATTCCTTCAATTTTCAATTTATTTAATTATATATGCAATTTTTTACATTGGACTTAAGCAGTTTTTTATTTATACGGTTCTCGTTTATGCGTTTTTTGGTACATTGGACTATACAGTACTGTACATTATCATAAACGACTGTAGATGACAGTATACTGTACGTTAAAAATTTAATATTAAAATATTGCTAATGAAAAACAACACTTTAAATCCACAATGATATTAATGTAACTTTTAAATTTTGTAAGTCTAGTTTTCAATTTTCGTAAGCTTTAATCAATCTGAATTTTTTAATTTGAATTTGAATTTGAATTTATTTAACGCTCTAAATGAGCAAAGGTTTTTCGCAATTACTGTACAGTAAATTCGTTTACAAAGCAAAACCATTAGATCCTTTTACTTTAAATGAAAAAGCTTCTACGTATTGATTATATATTCTAAAACAAAACAAAAAATATTGTGTACATTGCACTTAATAGTGGTGTTCTGCCGTTTATAACAATTTCCTAAATGCAATTTTATGAGACATGGATTTGCACGCCCACCGAAGCCACCTTACCTTAAAGATTGTGCGCAAACAAAGTTTTTGGGAAGGCTACATAATAACGTTTTAAATAATTGGATCAACCATTAACCTGACCGATCATAAAAATTAATTACTTTTTCCTAGTGTTTGAGGAAACTAAAAAAAACAACCAATAAGGTAGAATCGCCTTTTCTCGAAAGCAGCTCAAATGATCATAAATTCACCCATTAAAACCATGCATCCCCATTGGAACAGATTATAGCTAAAATTTACAGTTTAACCTTTTAGTTGCTTTTTAATCACATTTTAACGCACCAGGAACAGTTTTCTCGGCTAGTAAATTCTAATAAATTATTTCCTCTAATAAATAAATTCTTCCGCCAACAACAGGCTTAAATACTATGGTCAATAAAAATAATAATAATGAAGAAAAAAATGTTCGCTTACAAAGAATAAAAAATAAATTATCTCTTTCAGTGATTTTTGTGTGAGAAAACATTTTTTCATCATAATAATAAATCTTGAAAGATTGTTTACACTCGTAACTTGAGGCATGTTTCGGATTGGAAACTATAAATTTCAAGAAGCATTAAAGATAAAAGAGCATGATGACCTCGTGGTAAGAAGAAACATTTTCGATTGGTTGTAATGATTATTGTGACCCAAAAGTGAAATATGAGCTCCTGGGTACAACGTGATGTTATTGTGGAGGGTCAAAAATGGTTGGAAATGCTAGAAATCATTCTCGTCATCCGATTGGCCTCCCAATTGATATTTTACAGCTTATTACATCCGTGAAGAATGGGTTTGTAAACGACTTTAAAAAAGTTGATTCTTATCGACCAAATTCACAAAATAATCACATTTTTACAAATATAGGGTTGGTGGATTTTTCATAATTCAAGTAGGCCTAACTGGTTTATGATTACTGAGGTTTAAAAATAAATAAAAATGATTTTAATGCACATTATGAATTAAAGATGTCAGAATGCAACTATAACTTAACAGTATCTTATATGAACTTAGGCCTATTGAAATATTAAGCCGAAGTGCTGATTTTCATTGATTTTTTACCAAATTGTTAAAATCTTGCTAATTTTTGGGCTTATGGATATTTGATTGTGTAATGTTTAAGTACCGGTACATAATGGAATCCGATCATTAGAATCACGGATAATGTTATCAATCGGCTATTGCCATCATCATCAGTCGATCCCAGGACATATTTATTGTTTTATATCCATTGTTCAATGTTATCAGCCTGCTATTATTATCAAAAAGCACTAGTCTCAGAGTGATCATAATAACCGGATTCCACTGTAATTTACAAATGTAAACCGGATTTTGTCAAAACTAAAATACAGTACAGGTCGTTAAGTAGATCTATCTAACCTTTGTTCGATGCAAAAAATCCGGTTCAAATTTGAACAACCCTTTGTAATATAATGAAAAAATCTGAAATTAATAAAACACTTTTATATATGCAACGATCTTCCGATATTGAGATACGATACAGTATATATATATATATATATTTAAAACTAATAATATGTTTAATTATTATGCCATGTATAGCTTTAACTTAAAAAGAGTGCATTAAATAAATGAAAAACAAAATTGGCAACAATTTTACATATTTCTGGGAGAACTGCGTCTAAACGTTGATGTATTGATCCGCCAACTTCCCAGAGATGTGATATCACGCACTACGAGGAAATTTCCGCAGTTTCCAGTACACTACAGAAAATAAAGGTCAGTATTGTACCAGTTTCCCCCCTAACACAAATTCCCTCTTGGGATGCCATAATGATTATAGGAACGTGCTAAACACCCGCTGATGGCTTGTCAAAACCTTAACCCCTGCTAAAAGACCTTATAACAACAACTTCTCGAAAGAAAGGAACATTTTTCCAGAAGTAAAAATCCAAGAAATTCAATATAGTACAGAATGTTTTATTATACTGAATTTCTGCAAATAAAACACTAGTTTATCAAACTTATGATTAAAATCTTAATGTGTGAAAATGTGCTTTAAAGTTTAAATAACGGGTTTTCATTCAATTCCATGTAATTTCATTTCATTTTATCTCTACATCATAAAAGACATAGAAAACAAACTCTTTATTTAAACGCATTCGATTTATTCTGTTCAATGACCAGGAAAATGTTTATAATTGTTGCAGCCTCCAAAATATGTCCAAAATATGTAACATATTTTCTAAGCTGCAGGACGATGTTTTAGTACTAAAAATTAAAATAAGTTTTTAATTAGTTATTATAAAAAAACGCATATTTTATTTACCAAGATTCAATTTTTATGTAACGTAAAAGGTTTTAAATCTAATTAAAAACGACTACAACTGACATATTACACATGAGTTACTTTAAATCTTGACTAGAGATGAAACCCGCCTTTTCGATTTGAGAAATTTCACATAACGAGAAATCTGTTTTTTTTTCGTGGAAGAAGTATCAAATATATAAAAAAAAAATAAATACAATTTTTTTTACTAAATGAAAGAAATTCCGATTCACAAACAGTTGTTTAACAAAATGCAAGCATTTTGTAAATCGCAGAATAGAAAGTGGAAACATCTAATTAAAAACGCAATAGGAGTTTCCCCATTGACTATAACAGAATCTCAATTTACTAACTTTCGAATAATATTTTTTTCATTCACGTATTAGAACAAGTTTTTCAAGTCCAGTTACCAAGTAGCAAGTGCATTATAACTTCCACGCGTTCCAGATTACTCGCTCAATTAATCGAACCAACAAATGGCGACTAGGGTCTGTCTCGAACAGTTAAATCTTGACAATAACATACCGAACAGAAAAATAAAGAGGTCTAACAGACTAAAAAAAAATAAAGAAGAGTAAAATCCACAAAACATAATTTCCCCTCGTTCATCCTTTTAAAAAAATTTTCACCCCGGGTGTGAAGAAAAAGATGTTGAAAGAGGGGAAAAGAAGGGTGGCATGGCCGGTCAATAGGCTCGTCTTGTTCATCATAATAAAGAGACGAAGACGTACTTTACCCGCCCCTTTGGTAAAGCCAATGGTGACCAGAAGGACCCACAATGAGCTACCCGGTGGCTCGAAGCCCCACGTACTAATCGGCTCTGTCTGCCGCTCTCCAACCCCCTCATTCTTTTCCCCCCAAAAACCTCCTGAATAGGGGGTTCGACCTGTCCTTCACACGTCCACCATTGTAGGCGCTTAATTGAGGCACCCCTGCCATTCGATGCACAAAGGGAACTTCCTACCAACCCCCTCGCACACACACACACACCCCTCGTTTTCTTTATATTCACACCTCACTCTCTCTCATCTTCGGTAGTGGCAGCTTTTATATAGGTAGATATATACTTGTCTTTCTTCGCTTTTGTCAAAGTCCAAGATGAAACGGGCCGGCTTAGATGAGAAAAAATAATAGATTTTCGTGATTGAATCGAAATCGGGTGAAGGAAGAAGATTTTTTGTCATCGTGTCTCTTTGTCAATTGTTCTAATAGGTATAGGATGTAGACTTGATCCCAGAAAAGACTTCTTGGTGTTGATCATAGAACATTGTTAAGTAATGCTGATAAGCTGGAAGAGCTAGAGTTAAATGGATTCCAGACTAGAGCTAGACATGATTAAATCGTAGGTTACACTTTATTTTAGTGTAACTTTTGGTTGTGTAAAAATATGTCTCCATTAAAATTAAGTAAAAAAATTTACAAGAAATACAAATATAATCAAAATTGAAACACGATTTATAAGACTAGTGCTTAAAAATCTGGTTCAAACATGAACCTATATGTCATATTAAACTGTTCTTTCAGATTAAATAATTGAAGGGCCTGGTGTAAAAGAGTACGGTATTGAATAGGTAACATTTTTTCAATTTCGAGAAAAATACGTTTATAGATTTGAACTTGCCTTGCTGTTTATGAATTATTTCGAATTTTTTGTACTTTGCAAATATTGTTTTGCTCAAAATTATAGGATAATTTCAACACATTCAAAAATAATTTTAGTTAGATCAATTTTGAGAAACATGTTACTTAACGCTCTTTCAAACCAGACCCTTCAATGTTGCAATGGTATTCATATACGGTACTTTGTATAGTCTTGATACTTGTGTAAAATTATTATCGCTATATCAATTAATAGTATTGTACGTATTTAGACAGAGCATCTCAACCTGTTTATGTGATGCTTAATCGATGGAGTAATTGAATTGGCTTCACTGAGTTTGCATGAAATCGATCAGAACGTAAATTATAGAGGCTAAGGTTAAAAATGCACGGCTACATAAATCAGCTTGGACATATTAATAACCCGACGGAAACTTAATAATGCAATTCTCTCCACTCTTACGAAATGAAACTGAAATTGATCTTTACACTTTACGCAATTCTAATTATGCCAATTAATTCTTATTAAAAAATCAATGCACATTGTATTAATAATATTTATGATAAACAAATTTGTGCAACATTTTTCCACACCTTAAAATGAAAAAAAAAAATCAACTACGGGTAGTGTTGGTATTCAGGTAGTGTTAAATGTTTTTAAATCTGAAATCATGTCGAAATGAAAAATCGAAGGATTTCTAAGTAGAAGCTGGAGTACAATTTTTTTTTGCCAAGTTTGGCTTTCTCACCTTCTGATTGGTGGAATTTACAACTAAAGGTTGGCATGACGACCAACACCTCGTTCTGATCATTATCTAGCATTTATTTTCAGAAATCGTCTTCGTCGCCAGGAATTTCTTCCTTCCAGAAGCCAAAGGAAGAGAAAAAAATCCCACCTTGACATTTTCTCTTTTCACTATTTCATTTTTTAGTTCTATTTTCGCCAACAGCTTAGCTTAGTCAATAGCCCAGATTAACCTAAATTTTAGTCCAAATCTGTATGAACAACAGTCTATAGTTTAGACTTGACTTATCTTGTACAGGTGTGCACCTACTTTTGCTTGTAATAGCACCTGTTCTGATAAATGATTAATAGCTGTGGTTTGATGTTAACTATACCTATAGGTAGTATTTATATTGAAAAAAATGTATGGATTAAATATACTTCAATCTATTTTTTAAATAGCAACAATTAAATATTGAATAAAAATTCATCTTCGCGAAAATTTGAAATCAGATTCAAAAACGCATTCTATTCGTATTGAATGTGTTTTTTAATGATTAATGATCAAATTGTTTTGTGGTTCTATCAGTGGTGGCGCCATCTGTGTAACATTTGTAAAAACCTGTTACTTATGAATTAAAATAAAATAATAATTAAAATAATAACACCTGACTTCTTAGAATAATAAAACCTAACCCTTAAAATCCGCATAGCATACGTACAAAATTCCAAGCTTCCAGGTTTAATAGTCTCTTAGTTATGACGTCACAAAACACAACTATAAACTACTTATAGCACCCTACTTTACACATTACTAAACTAGTATCAAAATTCTAACTATTAATATACAAATATTTTATTTTTGTATTATGAATATGATACACAAGAAAATTCTGCTGAATTAGTCGTTACCTGAAACTCGTGAACATAATTATACTGAAACTACAACAAGATAGAAAATAAAAAGAGATGACGAAGATCTATTTTGAAACACAGTAGATGTATACTGAACATCAGTTTGGTGGGATTTCTTCTCTTTAGGGCGAAATTCGGTGAGTCATCAGAAAATCACCTGCTGACTTCATCAATCCAGTTCCTTCCGCTTTAAGGAAACGATTAATTCTATCAGATTTAGGCAGGGTGATGACAACCGATTTGTAAGATATAAAACAATTTAGCCTAATATAAAACAACTTTCCTACACAAAAAAAAAAATTGATTTTTTTCTTGCCAAAGTAGAAAAAAGTCATAATCGGCATGCAGCTACAAGAATACCTTGCATAACCACAAAAAAGTATTGATTAGTTTTTCACGTTCGCGAATTTTAATTTATATAATTTTTATTTATTTAATTTTTTTTCAATCATTATTAATTTATACAAGTAGTTCAATTTAATAATTCTGAATAGACTACGATGAAAAAACAGCATTTCATTGTAACAAATTTCGCATAATGAAACCGTTTTCACGAGCACGACGTTTCTCATAAATCAGGTATAAAAAAACAACATTGTCCGGAATATTTGCCAAGCATGTTTTTTTCTCTAAAACCCACTTCATGATTCTCAGCTAGGTTACAAGAAAAAGAGAGACACTTAAGAGTTTTAAAGAAACGATGCGTTAGCAAAGATTTGCTACTTTTCTTTTTGTATACACTTTTTCTTGTATTCTCAAACATGTTGATAGCTACTGCCATCAACTCTGGTTCGTGTGAAGAAAAAAAAATAAAGAAATAAGAAAGAAAAAAAAAAGGAAAAAAAAAGGAAAATCGTCAGCAAAATGGTGGCAGTAGCGTAGAAATTTGAAACTAGGAAAGTCTTTCTCTAGCCATGGATTCGTCGTCGTGTTCGCTGATCGATATTTAGGTCAGAGTGGAAAGAGAACCCCTTTTGCTATTCTCACCTGGGAGCTCCACCAATCGCGTTACGAGTTTCCGGATACTGATGCACGAGGGCGCAGTGGTCGAAAAGAGGGGATAAGGTGTGAAAAGTAAAGCAGGGGAAGAGGTAGAGAAAGAGCACGAAACATGAGTCCATACAATCAAAAGACGCGCTACCTTGCGATTGTGACGTCACACTCGCACGTACTATGCCGCCGGCAGTAGTCGCTCTTTTCCAAACACTGAGTTCGCAACAGCGCGGATTGTTGGAATTTTTTTTATGCCCTCGTTTAGCGTTCTCACATTACCACTTAATATATCGTAATCTGAATATACTGCCCGTGTTTTGTGGCTGTAATTGTCTTTCAAAGAGCACCAACATTATAGATTTAGCTTTGTTAGTTTAACTTGTGTGCTTATGGTCTACTAACAATATGAATTTTTTTATAGCGTCACGTACTGTGGGTAACGCGTTCCTGGAAATTGTAAATGCAACAAGTAGCACTGATATTATGCAACTTAATTCATTCTTTTTTAACTAATCTAACAATTCACTTGTTTGCCCATTTGTTTGGCAGTCGGTGTGCCTCTTAAACACCATGTAGGTTTTTGTATCAATTCTGGCATTGGAGTAACTGAAGTCTGTTATCTGGAATCGCTAAGTACCGGTACTTTATATTTAATACTGTCATGTCTATATTTAGTACGGTACCTCAAACAATTATGTAACCGACTACATAATTACAAAAAATTACACGATTAACCGTACATAAAGTTTTGTCCTAATGTTAGTCTTACCTTACACAAATTAAATTTGCACATGTATATTTGAATCTGAGATTAATATTTTTATGTTTTGTTACAAAGTTTATAGTACTGACATCCATATCAATATGTTCTCCTTAACCTTCCTGCTTCATAAAACCCTAATGACAGCCAGTCGGGCCCTCGTAAAAATACCAAATACTTACCTACCTGCGCTAATTCATTATATCATTACCTTGCTTTCTGGTTGGTTAAATTGCATAAATCTTGTAATTTTCACGTATACCGGTATATAATTTATAAGTCGTATATATACAAGGTATAGAGTGCGCTAAATTATATAAACAATGTATACTGTATATGCTGCATAGTATACTAAAACAATGTAGAGAATGCGCAAAATAGGAATTACAGTTTAACTCAGAACAAAACAACCATAGTTTGAATTGATCACTAACAACATCCATTTAATTTTCATCACATATGAAACGAATAATACAAAAAAACTTAAATTACCCCCCGCCCCCCAAAAAAAAACTTTTACTTATCAAATACGCAAACTTAACATGGTGTCCATCTTTTGATATGCATCAACTACTTTACAAAATGACAAAAAAAAAATAATCATAAACTTACCCTTCTATTATTCTTTAAAATTCCATTTAGATGACATTCATTATCAAACAGTTTACTATTTTGTTTTGGAAAAATATTTTAAAAATAAATGACAATTGTTTCTTCTTACCTTGACAGTGAATCGTTTCACCATTTGGCGCTGCGAGTAACTGCGAGTAGGTTGCGAGGTTCTCGGAAGAGGCCATTACCCAGTAGGAAGAAGGGTCGAAAGCAGGCACAGTTAAAAGACGGGATGCGATCGTGCCACACGACCAGAACGTGCTACGTTGTCGCACTGTGATCAGTTGATTCGAATGGGTGTTCAACATCAGCTGGAATTTGGGTAACAGTGGCACTCTACACGCGCACATGCATGTTGAGCCGCCTGTCTTACGCACGCATGACGTTGACATTGCCGAATCGTTGGACTACTCTTATATTTGTTGTCAATTGGGCGTTTTGTCACCCGTACGATATTCGAATTTTATGATCATATTGTTCATAGTTATTGCGAATAATATGGGTAGCGTGTACTTGAAACGTAGAACTGTGAAAATGACTTAACGATGATTTTAATGATGACTTTGACCAGAAGATGATGAACCGAGAAGATGTTATTTTGGAGGATGTAGAATCGCAGTGGCATGAACGTTATTGTTGATGTGAGAAAACTACCATTATGTTTGTTAGACAGCCGAAACACGTGGGAGGCGGCGTTCGACGTCGTCGGCCGTGGACTGTCACGGCCTGGGTGCTTTGGTGTTTCTTTACGGTGACATTTTTGCTGCTTTCTTCGTCGTCGGCATCGTCGGGTGAAAACACGAACGTCGATTCATCACGTTGCGAAGAGATCACCATTCCGATGTGTCGAGGTATCGGTTACAACTTGACCTTCATGCCAAACCAATTCAACCACGACACCCAAGACGAAGCGGGCTTGGAAGTGCATCAGTTTTGGCCCCTGGTCGAAATCCAATGCTCCACCGACCTCAAATTTTTCTTATGTTCTATGTACGCTCCCATTTGCATCGAGGACTATGGCAACCCTTTACCCGCATGCCGTTCGGTGTGCGAACGTGCCAAAGCCGGGTGCGCTCCTCTCATGCGACAGTACGGTTTCGCATGGCCGGAGAGGATGAACTGCGACCGACTTCCGGATTACGGTGACAGTACCCAGTTATGCATGGATTCTAAAAACGGTACCGAACCGTCCTCGGGAACCAACAGTGGTAGGGGACGCACCCAACCCAAAGCAACGGCAATCCCCGGCAAGCCTCGTACAACGCAAAGCAGTCGTGGACGATACGGAAATCGCAGTCGTAACGCGAGTCCCAGCAGTCGTCGTCCGGTCAATTCCGTCCCGGACAGTACAAACAGAACTGGAAAAGGTGCGAACGTTTCCGACAGTTCGGTGCCTATAGGTGGTAGAGAATGCTCATCGTCCCAGTGCGACGGTCCCATGCCGTGCTACAGCCCCTTTTTCTCCGAGGAGGAACGTTCTTTCACCACGTTCTGGATCGGATTGTGGTCCTGTCTGTGTTTGCTGTCCACGTCGCTCACCGTGGCCACTTTTCTCATCGAACCGCAACGCTTTCGCTACCCCGAGCGTCCCATCGTCTTCCTGTCGGCGTGCTACCTCCTCGTCTCCCTGGGCTACGTGCTTCGTCTCGCCCTCGGTCACCCGGCCATCGCTTGCGAAGGCCCTTTCCTTCGTTCGGCCACCGGTGGAGGCGGGGGTAGCAGAGCGGCGTGCACGGCCGTCTTCCTCCTCACCTACCTGTTCGGCATGGCGAGTGCCGCGTGGTGGGTGGTGCTGGCGCTCACGTGGTTGTTGGCGGCGGGACTCAAGTGGGGAGCCGAAGCCATCGCCGCCCTCGCCCCCTATTTCCATTTAGGCGCTTGGCTACTTCCCTCGGCTCAAGCGGTGTGGGCTTTGGCCGCCGGTGCCGTCGACGGCGACCCCGTAGCGGGCGTGTGCACCGTCGGCAGCGCGGCTAATCTACGCGTGCACTTGCTGTGGCCGCTGCTCGCCTACTTGGCGCTCGGCTCTTCCTTCCTCCTCGCCGGCTTCGTGGCGCTGTGTCGCATTCGCGATGCCATCAAAGCTCAGGGCAGGGCGTCGACGGACAAGTTGGAAAAGCTGATGGTGCGAATCGGCGCGTTTGGCTTCCTGTACGCGGTACCTGCAGCCGTAGTCGTGGGATGTCTTTTCTACGAGCAGCATTTCCGAGACGAGTGGCGTCGAGCTGCGACGTGCCCTTCGTGTCCTTCGCCGGCTACCGTCACTTCTTCCTCGTCCTCTTTTTCGACGTCCGGTCCTCGCCCCGACCACACTGTTTTCATGGTCAAGTACTTCATGATGCTCGTCGTTGGCATCACGTCCGGGTTCTGGATCTGGTCCGGCAAAACCATCGATTCGTGGAGGAGATTCTCAGCTAGGCTACGTGGAAGAAGTGAGCCTCAGGATGGCATGAGAGCTAACTTGTGTCAGCCGATCGGAACTCCTGGCAGCCGACAACAGCAGTACGTTAAAACCGGTAAGGCCGAACTTGGTGCTGTTCATAATATCCAGCATGGTGAATTTCACAAACTGCTGCCTCTGAGCCACGTGTGATAAAGCGTAAAACATTTCTAAGTACGATGCTCTTAACTTCGGACATGGGATTCTTTTTCTACGGAAGTCCTTTTGAAAAACAACGAAAATGACTATAGAGTAAAATTGTAATCCTAACTAAATAGGCCTACAGGGTTAGAATTTTTAAAAGACAGAAATCAATGAGCAAATTAAATGTTTGTGGAAATGGTTTTTTTTCCTAGAAAACTATCGTTGACATGAAATTCATGATGACAAAAAAAAGGACAAAGTGATTCTAATGATGTACGAAACCTAAAAAGTTTCGAAACGTAAAAAATATTAGAAATTAAGCATTAAACTATTTCACTCTGAAATAAACAGTCTTGAAGAAATTACATTTAAATGCACGGAAGAAACTGTCAGGTAATGCAACAGCAGATTGAGTATTTTCACAAAAATTGATACTTTACAAAACTTTTTTATGTATATTTAATAGTAATACCAACAAAAGAAACGGAAATACTTTCAAATTTCAAAGACATTAATGTCGAAAACAATGTTCTATATTTCTAGTGAAGTTCAACACAAATGACGTTCTTCTATCGTTAACGATAAAAACCAGGTTAAGTACTTGATGATAAAATATTGAAGGCAATACTTTCATTAAATGTCATGAAAATTCTTAAATGATTTACAATTCATCAGTACTACAAATACTTATTAATTCACTATGAGTACAGTATTTCACTGATATATTGGTGCATTAGTACAGTATTTGTATAGTACAACATCAGTGCTTTCGTAATATGGTACCGGTATTCAACGAGTACAAAACTTACGGACTATTTCATATTTTATTTTTCACCGGCGAAAACTACTAGATGTAGTTTGTAAGTAAATTCAACCAAATTTGGAAATTCTGTACATTTTTTCAAAATTTAATTCCATTTTTTAAATATGATTTTAATATAATTGCATTTTAATAGTGTATTTTACACCATCTCGTATGAAGTTAACATTGGTTTTATTATAATGATTTTTTGAAAATTTCTAAAATTTTATTTAATATGAAATATATATTTACAACTGTTGAATAGTACATTTTACAATTGGCTTCAGTCTAACTTCAGACAATTGGAACACTTACTGTGTTCAATTAAAATTATTATTGTAGAACATTACACTTCGCTTTGATAGCCAAGCTATTATACTATAGTGTACTGTACAATATTTCAATATATTACAATACTGTACATTATTATAGTATATTATATGCTTACATGTTACAGTACTGTACATTATTGCGGTATATTTTATATTAGGCTATGAAACAAATTTGAAAATCAAAGTCGCAAAGTTCCGAAATAACTGTTGCGTTATTGACACAAACATAACATACTAAGTTTACAAAATTGTGTTTTTTTTTATACAGAGTATAAACAGGTGGAAATAAACAGTGTGAACAGAAAATCAAACCAAATGAGAACATAAGTTGGCACTAAACGTTTTGTGCCATTCGCTTCTCAATTTGAATAAATGCGAGGTTTGTACAAAGATGATTTCGCAGTTTTTTTTTTATTGTTTTAGACTAATCATTTACTGCAGTATTATTAAAAATAAAAACCATAGAAAACTTTTGATATCCATCGGTTTATTCCCAAAGTCCAGAAGTAACTGCTGCAATAATTTTTTTCATAGAAGAAAAGACAATGAATGATGTATTTATTAAGATATTAAATACACCACATCATACAATCATGTTCATTTTCATCAGTGCATTTTGTTATAGAATATGAAAATAATTTTCATTAAAACTTTTTTTGGCTATATAATTATTATGGCAAAGATAAAAAAAATGATTTTGTTTACGGTGTATCATTTTGTGAAATATACGTACATTCATGCTCATTATTTATATATAAAAATTCGTATCAATTTTGTTTTGTTTTTAAAAATATTAGCTGGATTTTGGTAGGTTTTTACATAGTACAGCTATTTTTCATTGTTGTATTTTTAATACAATGGCAAAACATTTATAAGAAACAAAACGAAAATACTGAAAAAAATAATATAGTTGTAATACATATCATCATCACCGATCAATTTTCCATTTGTTCGGTTGTATGTACTGTGATTGAATATGGTGCGCGATAAATGTCATTTTTGTAGTTGAATTTATTACATTTTTAGGTTTTGTAAAAAAAAGATTGGGGCTTGTGTTTGTGTCAATTTCATGTCATTTTTTCCAAAAGAAGAAAAAAAAAATTGGATGCCAATTTTTCTTTTGCTTAGATTTCTAACCATAGTCAACATAATTTTTTTTGACTTAGATTTCCAATTATAGTCGAAAAGAAATTTGATTGGCATTTATTGTAATTTCTGTGCAGTGCTGTTATAAATAGTCTTAAGGTATTGTTTTTCATGTTTTATTAGGCGTGAATGTTATGTGTGATGAGTCCTTTATTTTCCATCGATTGGTCATGTCCGTTTGCAACAATGTACACAAAAAATCGCTTAAATAGTGATTTTTTGACTTAAACAAACGAATTCATATAACAACAACAACAACAACTTTGTCAATTCCGAGCCAATGTTAGATTTACAGTTTTTAGAATTCATGGATGGAATTTTTTTGTATTTTTCATTCATGAATTTTTGAATATACAGGGTTCATTTTTTCTTACGTAAAAAGTAACAAAAAACAAAACGTTTGGTGCAAAGTATAGGTAATTTTATGTTATGATGGAATATTCGTAACAAAATGAACGTTTGTCTATATATATATACGTAAGAAAAATTTTAAAAGACAGTTCGTGTCATTTTTTTATGTATAGAAGGCTACTGTTGAGAATAATTATTATTATTAATATTATTATTACTTTATTATTGGTGAAACTATATTTAAATAAACTGCATTTTGCAATTGGACAAAACTTATATGTTTTCACTTAACACGATAATGCGTTCATTATAAGATGTTACCTTTTATGGAAAACGAGAATTTTGTAGAATTTATCATCGTCAGAAACACATGAGTATTAAATCTTTTTTTAAAAAAAAGTCTCAATTTCTTTACCTGTGTATTATTTATATTCGATTTTTTTTTTGTCATTTAACTGAGAAGCTGCTTGTGGCGCTACTTTCTTGTACTTGTGTAATGGCTTCGGGGGCGGAGGTTAGTTTAAACAAAAACATACTTATGTTTCAGTATATGGGTTTTCTTCCCCCAATTCCGTTAATAATAAATCAATATATAAATAAGCTTACTAGATTAGATCATTACTGATTCACTAAATTCATTATTTATACACTTAATACTTTTTTTGTTCAATTATTCTAATCTCGGCTCTTGAACTCAATAACCAAAGAACAAGCGCCACAAGTAAGTTTCTCAGTTAACAGAAAAATATCGATTTTTTTTTTTAATTTATAGGCTTGTTTCTATTCTATTGCAGGTTTATCAACGATACTTGACAGTATAACAATTCATTCTGCAAACAGGAAAATCATGTTCGTCTCGTAAGGTAGGATATTCAAAATATTGATTGATTGATGAAGGGCTATAAGCTTTTGTTACTGAAATTCATATAAGTGAACACGGCGTAATTTATTTTGTAGACGTCTATGTAAAAAAAAAAGAATAGATTCTAGAAAAAGAATTTCGGGAAACATATTTTATGGTTTTTCTTTTGAAATCTTTTGAATTTATAGTGTCTTTCGAGAAATCTTCTTTTTGAAGGAAAACAAAGAAAATTGTGGGTTAATATATTGAAGGGTGATTTGTGAGCGACTCGTTTCGAGTAAATGAGAAAAATCATTTCGGGGATGAAAAATGTTGGGAATTTTGACGACCTTAATGTTGTCGTTTAAGTTAAGGAGAGCCATAAAAGTGGGAATTAATTGGCGTTTTGCCTTGTCAATCGTCACGTTTAATGTTCGATGGGGAATGTCTTAATAAGGCAGCGACGACATCTTCCTTTCATCAGCTATCGGCTTCCGATAAAGAAAACATTCCTCTCATTGAACTTAATTACGAAAGAAGACAAAAAAGGAGGTTATGTTGAAAAATAAAATGGGCTATATAAATTTTGAACGCCAATTAACGCGCGTTGATAAAAGCAAAGACACACGCACAAAAAAAACTGGTGATGCGACTGTTTGATGATGAAACTTTATAGAGAATTAATAAGGACAGATTTTTTTGCTCCAATCATGATGTATGTAGGTGATTAAAAACATGCTAGAAGCCAATTAAAGATGGTGGTTAAAAAATACCTTATAAAGTGAGTGGTGGACGTAACTCTTCAAGTTTAACATGAAAACATTAATAAAGATTTTTTTTTTTAATGTGTCAAAAATTGTCGAGTTTTTTCAGTTACATGTAGTGCTTTAATTAACGTATTTTATACTTATTTACAATGAGTAATCTACACTATTTTTCTTAATTTTATTTACCGTACGTTGCATAAATACTGTATAATCGTATCTTACAAACATTGATGACAAGCAAGTGTGTAAGCCTACAGTAGTAGCTACAATAAATATTTATAAACACAAATGAAATTGAAATGCATTATAATTACAAAAAACACACTATTTTATAGTGTGAATAGCCAAAATATCCGTTATTTGCACGGAAAACCTTCAATATTCGCGAGCTTTTGTATTCACGATTTCTGCTTTTCTTCCTACTTGATACAATATTCTAATAATGATCCACAGTAGCCATAATTAGGCTTCGGATAGTTATGCACTCAAAAATCCCAAAATATGCATGAAAATATACACCAAAACCCCCGGAGATATATGCACTTGAATAAACACTAAAAAACAAAGTAATTTATGAAATATAATTAAATTAAGTATCAACTACGCTAATATTTTCTCCGATTCAGAGCAAGGTAAAAATAACTCTTTAAATTTGTGGCACAAAAAACAGAAATTATAAAATAGTAAAGATGACAAAAATATTTTGTCTTGTTTTTAATTTTGATATCAAAACTTTTTTCGCAATTCACGATTGCATTCCACTGCTACGTATTCTCGCAAATGTTTAGACTGAAATTTACACCTGTTGTTTGCTGATATAAAGTATTTTTGCATTCTGAAAAAACTAATTCTACATCACAAGAAACAGTTGGCTCATATTGAAAAACGGGTTTTAAAAAACCATGATTCATTAAAAGTACAAAATTGGCCCCAAAATACTCAAAATATGCATTTATTCCAAAAAATAGCTAACAGGTGCATTTGCATATGTAATATAAATAATGCATTACTATTATAAGCCTAGCAGCCATAACATACAGTATGTCCAAAGTTGAATTGACGTTAGTGAACAAACTTTGTGAAAATTGAAGCTGTTTTTGCGTGATTTCCGTACACACCGACAAACAAACAGAACATATTTTTGCATTGTTTAGAAAACAATAATTTTAAACAAAATAAAGGGCTAAATTTAAAAAATAGAATTTCCTTACTTTCGCTGACACTGACAGACAGAAAAGTTTGACTACGCGTAGAGTCAACTTTTCTGTCAGCGAAGGTAAGGAGATTTTATTCTTTTAATTTTAGCCTTTTGTTTTGTTTACAATTATGATTGTCAGGGTAGACCAGTAAATTTGATAGAAAACTGAATACAGGACATGTAGGGAGTCTGAAAATAGCAACTTTTTCCTATACGAAAGATTCCGGAAAAAATCGTGTCATGTGATACAGACGCCAGAAAAGCTTTGCAAACCGGCTTGCATTCCAGTCGCTGCTTGTTTGTAGTGTTGTTGATGTGTCGCTGCAAGAATTCCTTAATATTGTGAACACAATAGAAGAAAATTACAACGTTACAAGTTTTTAATATCATCCACTATATCCAATATTGCATCTCATAGGTTCCCAAATAACACATTTACATTACGGAATCATTTGTCAATTAGAATACGTAAAATTCCAATATTATGTAGTAAAGTCACATGTGCTAATATGTGTAATCATTTTAAAATAATACTCAAATCACACATCATTCAATGATTGAATTAAATTATGATATAACTCCTTGATTGAATTTATGTATACGTTTCACTGTTTCTGTCCAGTGGGCTTAAAATAAAAAGAAATAATAATAATAAA
>JAQIWH010001499.1:0-31156 GCA_034695005.1 Cryptops parisi
TATACACACATACACACACACACATTAAAAACCCGATTATCCGAATATCCCGTTTATCCGAAATTCCAGTTTATCCGAACTGAGTAAAATACCGGCATGTCATTTCATCAATGAAACAGGTACATTAAAAATATTTTGTTTCTTTTTTAAGCATACTGTTTATATACCGTCATATACAGCTATACTGCATTTTTCCAATTTATTCGAATTTAGATTTATGCGAATTGAAATTTACGCAATCGTTGAGTCATTCGATAGTTGATTGATGCGAAGTTTTGAGTCATTCCATTTTTGATTTCTGCCAATTTCGATTTATTTATTTATTTACATATACTGCAATTTATTTTTTTTTCGTACATTGGACTTAATGCGGTTTTTATTTATGCGAAAGACTTATGCGGTTCTCGTTTTATGTGTTTTTGATACGTTGGATCATACGGTATATTCCCATAAACGATTGTAGATGGCAGTATACGTTCAATTCTCAGCTCGTTCACTCACACGTGAAGCTAATATGAAGGGTATAGAAATCGATACATTATCCAAAAAATCATTGACATTATCGATAGCTATGAATAATTTATCAAAACAGATGACTTTAAGTTAATACTGTACATAGTGTTTATTAAATGTTCCCGATTTTTAACTTGTACAACGTTGTTGATTTCTTGTAAGACACCATACCAAACCAGGCATATATTTTATATTTTGTTTATATTTTAATAGTGATACATTCCAAATGGAACAGACAAACAACAAACTTATAAAATAGAAAAACAATAATAAAACAGTGATACAAATTGATTATAATAGTTTACAGAATGTGTAATACGTGTAATGTGTAATTGCTATATTCCATTTCACATAAGCTGACACAGAATTAGCTTGAGGCAGTCAAGGGGCGAGCTAGGTGATCACTGTGTGATCACTGATCACACAGCAACTGAAACGTGTGAGAGGTACGCTCGTCAACCATTGGCTGATTCATTTAGCTTCCTCATAATTGTGCCAGCAATTCTGTGTCAACTAATTTGGGATAGAGTATAGTTTCCTAAGATTAAAAGGGAGATTATTCCAGGTTATAAAGGTGTTGCATGGAAAGCGAGTAAGTTGGTGAGAGGATAATTCATTATTGACTATAATTTTATCTTTTTAAGTTTCACGAGTATTTAATTCTCTAACAATAGATGACTTCAAGTAATTGAGAGGATGATGGTCATTACGTAAAGCTACGCCCAACTCCCATAGACGAGCATATATAATCAGTTGATTAATATTAAGAATCTTTCGAGTTCTTGAAAAATGAGAAATTGAAGAATAATTGCTTAGTTTAAAAAGAGTCCTTATGATTCTATTATAAGAAACTCGCAAGCGTCGTATACGAAATTTTGTGCCATCATCCCACAGTATACAGCCGTACTGAATCATATATTCGATATTCCTGATCATCAGAATTTTAGTTTATCCGAAATAATTTTTTTTTGTTCGGATAAGACCACTTTGTTCGGTAAGTTATGGTTAATCCGTTTCAACTTAAAGTTTGTCCAGCCTTCGGCAACTTTCCAAAACTAGTGAGCTGTTGGAACCCACAACGATCGATTACACATGTCAGCAACAGCCATCGCTGGCGCCACAAGCGGCATGCCACTTATAAGAGAGCCGTTAATTGAAATACTGTGTCAATAAATCACTATAGAGAGCGTTGTTGTTTTAAAAATGCATTGTATAATTTTTCTAGAAATTTTGTAAAAATTGATAAATTTATTTTTTGGTACTTTTTCATTTGCAGAGAGGAACCGTTTGTGGCACTAGTGGTTATTGCTGTTTTTAACTAACCCAAGAGTGACGAATTTTTCTATTTATATTTTGAGAAGGACAGAAAAAAATATAAATATACATTTTTACGTATGCAAAAAAAACCCTTAAAAAATTCTTCAAAATATATTATTAGAAAGAGTCGATTTATGTATTACGATATATTTGTAACTACAAATTAATCAAATGAATTCGTGGTGTTTGTGTAGTCTCGTTTGAATAAAATATACTATAATCAAAAAATAAAATATACTATAATCGTTAAAAATAAAATATAAAATGATATAAGATCCGCTTCGCTCTGATTTTTGGCATTCGCATAGCGTGGTGCCGATCCTAGTTTAAATATGATTGAACATGTCTTTTGAAACTCGAGCAAATGTCAAGCACCTATTTTAGTATAAGTACTGCCACCTACCATCGAAAAGAGACAACTATAAAACACAAATTTCTATTAATCTCGTAGATTTCGCCCCCTCTAAATATGAAAAAACGCAATTAAAACGTAAATATACCTTTAAATTTATATAACACGGCACTTATCATATATGTATAACAAACGTACATAAGGATAAGATATGTACAATAATACTTTGTAAGCCAATGCTACTTAAGATCATAACATGATTATTAGTGTGCAAAGAGTTTTAATATTATATACAGGTATATCATACCAAGCAAAAGTTAATTCTAAATGTTTTATGTCATCTACGTACTTCACTGTGTCGATCAAAACTTCAAGATGACATTCTCTAGAGTGAACATCGCGTGAAAACCGCCAAAACAAGTCTCCGAAAATGTCTTCAATTTCAGCGCGCAGACGCCTAACCACAATGCTTTGCGCGATCCCTAAAAACAAAAAAAAAAAGAATTGACGTAAATTAAGTAACATATTCCAAATTTACGTTTCGTATTATAATCATATCCAATGTATTTTAAAATGATACGATTATTAAATGCTCTTGTATTAATGTTTATCAAATATTTATTTTACAATTTACACTATTTGGTCCTTTTCTGTTATAGCCGGGGCGAGTTTGATGTTGATATTTGCTTGTACTTGGTTTATTTTGCAGGTAGGTTAGGAAAACAAAACAATACCATACATACATTTAATAGTTTTTCCTAACCTAACCTGCAAAATAAACCAAGTACAAAGCTAATATCAACATCAGACTTGTCCCTCACAGGAAAGGACCTTTCATTTTTATAATAAAATTTTTTGTAAAAATTATAAAATCTGAAAATGCTATTGTTTAATACCAATAGCGTTCAATTTATCTGAAAGTACATATTGAAAATCATTTTAATTATTGTACTTGCAGGTTAAATGTGCAAAAGCCACCGATGGCGCTGCAGCTTGAAGATGGAGTGTTCGATCGATCACTGTTTGGTACACTTTGATTATTGTGGTAAACATGCACTTCCACTTTGTTTTTTCAAGACGAGTTACTGGGTTAAGTTAGTTTATTGTGACTTAAACATTTGTCCCAAGCCTAACCTAACCCAGTAATCTAAACCATGATAACCCAAAGTGCATGTTTACCACAATAATCAAAGTGTACCAAACAGTGAGTGATCGATCGAACACTCCATCTAGCCGCAGCGCCGTCGGTGGCTCTTGGCCGGATAACCCAAAAGTACCTAACTGTAATTCATACGAAAAATCCAATTTTCCTTTTGTGTAAAAATTTAAAAAAATAAATAAATAAATAAAACGACTTAAAAAAACAGATCCTAAGAAAAAAACTGTACGTTTTATTTTACAGCTGGACCATTTACAAACACAAATTGTAAAATCCGACATAGAAACATACAAAAATAGGTTCATTTCAATCTGAAATAAAAAACGATATTTACAATTCGTTCCCTAAGAATCAACCCGGGGAAAGCAAGAATACTGATCCAAGTAATGACGACATACCAAACCACAAAGTTTGACCTAGCATCGCAAAAAATAAAATAAAACTAATGGCAAAAAAGTTCTACCACACAAACGATCGAAGATGACGAGCGGGGTCGAACACCGAGCCGACTCCATTTAAATACAAAAATGTTCCGTCTAGATGACGATGATGTCACAGAGATGAAGATTGCAATTTACAAAGAACGCGAGACGTAGGTGGAAAATAAAAGAGAGATGATAAAGAGACGGACGAACGAACTGAGCATGGCGTCAAATCACCACTTTCCACGTTTCGACCAATCTTTGGGTGTCCAGTGAAGACATTTGGAATCGATCCGCTGAAGTCTCTTCGCCATGCTCTTCTCGTGCGATTCGACCATGTCCCTCGCCATGGTCATGATGTACTGTCCTTTGTAATAATTGATGAGGTTGAGATGCTGGAGCGTCGATATCACATCTTCCTTCTTGATACTCGTCAGTTCCGATATTTCACTTGAAACAACAAAAGATTTAAGGGTCAAATGCATGTGCCTTGCAGACGACAACGAGTTATCTAGGAGTTGAGGTTGTTCAATAGCAGTACACGCTGAACCTCACTCATCTGGAACTTACTAATCCAGCATAAGCTTCGATGATTCGACAATTGCAATTTACAGTGAATACTTTAGTTCCTAATTGTTCAATTTACAGTTTGTTTTGCCATTTTTTCCTAAGCTTCACTGCTTCAGAAAATCTGCTAATCCGGCAAATTTTGAAAGGTTTAGCGAGGTTCTACCTGCAATGCTAAAAACATGGGTTGTTTGCTGTTGTCAACTAACCTAAACCAGTGGCAGTGAGCATAAGTAATCGTGAATTAAACATGTTGCAAACTACCTAAATCAGTGTCTATGCCTACTGGTTTAGCTTAGTTAATACAGCGAAATTCTCTTAAACTCGATTTTTTTTTTACGCCCACTTGGGTGTTCGAGTCACTGAGAAGATCGACTGTATAACAAAAAAACAACCACCACCATCACCCCACGTTTTCAACAAGACCGCCATCGAACAACCTAAACTCCTAAACAATCGACGCAAAATCAAACACCAAAGGAATCCTCACTTGATCGTGATCTGAGGTTTTTCTCCGTTTTCATTCGACTTGAGGTTGACGAGGATGTCCAGAATGGTTTGAGACCAATAGCTGCGATACGACAGAAGACCCAAATCCGAGAGGGGCTTTTCCGGAGATCCCGTTTTCCCCTCAAATTTGGAAAGTTCATAGCCTAAAAATAAAAATATTAAAAAGTATTAAAAAAATAATAAATTTAATAATAAAAACCAAATAAAGTGCATTTTTCATACGTAAATTGGGTGCTTACTGAATTCAATTAGCAGTTTGCCATAGCCTTTTCTTTGATAAGGTGGCAACGTTAAGATGCACGCAACGTTGTAATCTTCGGTGGATTCTTTTTCCTGCATAATAAAACAATTTTATACATATAAATATATGCATATCAACACAATTAAAGGGAATATTTCCAGAAATTTCCCACCTTAGAGAAATAGCCAACAATATGGAAACCACGAGCGTCAAATTCCGTCATCACGTAAAAGAGAAAAGGGTCGGTATCATAGTACAACGTTTTATGATCAAGAAATAGTTTAGCCAGCAGACATAAATTCTGAGCATACATCTGAAAATTATAATTAACAAATAAATCTGAAAAATTCTTTAAAATAAAAAATTGAAAACATCGTGTTTTTTTTTTTCTTCACAAAATAATTTTCTAAAATTCACTCTTAAAAAAATAAACAGGCTGCACCTCACTAATCCAGAATCCGCTTCGATGGTTTGGCAATAAAGATTTATAGTAAAATTTACAGTAAATACTTAAGTTCATGGTTTTTAAGTTTACCATTTATTTTTGCCATTTTTTTTCAAGTGTTTCCCTGGTTCAGAAAATTCGCTAATCCGGTCATTTTTGGTCCCAAGTTTTCTGGATTAGTGAGAGTCAACCTGTATCAATGTTTTTTGTATACCTTATTTTTCCTCCCATCGATCTCAAAAAATGAAATCGTTCCTTTGCGATAAATTTCATTACCAGGTGGATGACGTAAATTACATTTAACCTAATGTTATAAAAAAATACATATGTATAAATAATAATAAATTAAAAATAAAAAGACAATCGATTCAAATCTTAGAAATTTCATATTTTCAACAACAATGTGTAAAATTAGTATGCATTTACTATGAACTCAATAATAATAATACTAATGTCAATCTCACATACAACAAATGAATTGAGGAGTTTGGTGGAAAAACCGTGCAAATCCACTTACGTCGTAATCCCTCAAAATACTGAACAATTTTAGACCAGAGCATAAAGACATTGGGTAACCTATAATTTGCACTTGGACTTTTTTGGAGCAAAAATAGGGAACGTCGTCATTATGGTAAATCTCAAATTTTTTTGTGATTCCTTTCTTTTTTGTAATTTCACTTCCTGGTTATTTCACTCAGCTCATTTCACTTCCAAAACAATGAAAAAGATACAGATTGAAAAACGACACCAATGTATTTTTAAATTGGCACATTATTTGGAATAACAGCATAATCACATTTCAAATTGAAGGCCTGTCAACTAAATTTTTTTGCTGAATCTGTTCATTTTTCTTCAAGAAATAAACAGTTGACCAAAATATTTTGTTCAAAATCTTAAATCTAAAGATGCCAGAAGTTTTTGCCCTTTTTCTCAAAACTCCATTTTTATTGAGTTACGTCGTTATTCCACCTCAACTCCTCAATTGCACCTGCATACCAAGTCTTTATGTTGAACAAATTCGATGAAATCAAACGCCTTACTAATGTTTAAAAATTCACAAAACCATGCAAAATAATACACATTTTGCAATTGAAAAAATGCATACCAATTTTACGATCCGCTGACGATAAAAAGCAAAACAAAACGTACCATGTGCCTTTCTAAACATTTCCTGCTCTTTGTAAATTTCAAGCAAAATTCGCATAGATAAATACATTCTAAATAAATAAGTTCCTGCAAATGAAACAACCTATGTTAAAACAACAACCGCAGTTTGTAGGTTTAATTAGCCGTTGACCATTGGGTATATGGTCCATCTTAATTTCTGTAGAATGGATAGATTATGAAAATGTGTACATTTGAATTGATCAATTATATTTTGATTCTAGTCAGGTTATTTTGACCTATTCATCCTTACAGTGATTAAAATGGACCATACCCAAACGTCAACTAATTAAAATAAATCTTTTAAACCACATATTAAAAACAAAAAATCATTAACACCACGACCATACCTGGGGATAGGGAGAAAAATACCATGGCCGGATACGATGACGTCCCAATTCAATCATCTCAAAGTTCTTCATGCGAGTGACTATGTCGTCATGATGAGCGACGAGACTCCCGGTCATGCGAGGTCCAGGCGACGAATCTTGAGAATCTTGCGTAAACAACTGCTAAAAAAAAAGATGATAATTATGATTAAACTTTATAAGTGGTTTTACAATTAGCATATTGTAAATGAGCTGTCGGCGTACTTCATTGTTGTTACTGTTACTGTTGTTGCTGTTACTGTTGCTGTTGTTGTTGTTGCAATTTGGAATCGAGTTGTTTTGCCTCACGTCCTCGGAGGAGGGCGCCTTTCGTTTGCGACCAGCTGGGACAGTTTTCTTCTGCATGCCACCCGACGTTCCATTCTGAAACGAAGATTTTAGAAAGAAAAACGATTCAAATTCCATTCTTCAGCTAGTCACAGGTTGACTAGGAAAACGGTATCGAGCTTTTTAATGTTGTATTTTTGTATCGTACTGTTGGTTTGTACCGTACCACGACGGGTGGAAGTTCGGGAGAACATGGGCGAGATCCATTTTTCTCCGTTTTCTTTGGTGTGGTGACGACCGACGAAGCGTTGGAGTCTTTCCTGGGGTGCTGAATCTTCTTCGTGTTGAGCCGGTCTTCCGTCACCCATTCGTCCAAACGTTTATTGACTAGTGAAAAAGCATGAACCACGATTTCAAAAAGTAACTTCGACCAACTCAACCGGCGCAATAAACCTTGACGTTGCTTCAACTTACAGTCAATGAAATGAACGTAGTACATCATCTGCCCGTTGTGTTCCTTGAGGCTTAGAATTTCAGCCAAAGCTGAAAAAAAAATTCATCATGGATTTTCTTAAACGCTTGTTTACATTCAGAAAACAAAATGTAGTTTTTTTGTTTTCTTTGCAACTTACGCCAATCGTTGCTACTCCTCATTCGAACAGGCATCCTGCAGCCTTCCGTTACCGCCACCTTTAAAAACAAAATCAATAAAATCCATCAATATCTCGCTTGACTAGTGTGATGAAACCTTTATGATCAAGTGCAATAAAAACCGCAACATTTCAACGCTGAAGCTATAAAAATTAGGGTCCAACATTTAATGATGAACTAGCAATGCATTTGCCTAAAAATCCTGATAAATAATTATTATTATGCAAAATAATTGTAAACTATAATCGCAACTATAAGCTCAATTATAAGTTGAAATTTTCATTCCACGATTTTAATTTATTATTTTTAATGAGCATCTTTATAATCTGGGTCATCTGGGAGTTTGCGCTGGGCGGAGTTCAGTAAATGATACATGGAATTTTTACTAACCTAGTCTCTGTGGGCATAGATACCAGTTTAGGTTGGATAAAACAAACAAAATAAATTAACCCATTCCAACTTTATTTTAATTAAGTATTTTTTATTTTAATTAGTGCTTCCTGTTATTTTTGGCAACTCCACTCACCAATGTAATACTCCTCGATAATCAGAATTTGGTTCAGCAAAACCTGACAAACTACAAAATCTTGTATAATGTGCCAATTTGGACCTTAAAACATTACCACCAGCAATGCAGTTACAGAATTGAAACAAATAATCACTAAACCACACTCTCCTCACTTAACGACCCCTGGGACTACATATCTCATAAAGGTGTACTTTATTGTGCACTGATGACCTTGAATCACTACACTTTGAAGAGAACTAAAATGTCAATCTGAATGTCCTTTTAAGATTATGAATGAACATTAATTTGTTTGGTACATCATTTTTTATAATTTTTGCTGTTGTATTTCAATGTATTGTCTCGTGTTCAACTTACGAACCTTAGAAATTTTAAAGTATGTAACATGAGTAATTTTAAGTTAAATTTTAAAATTATTAGTTTAATTATTTTTAACAAAAAAAATTACAATGGAAAAACATAAAACGACGAAGGTTATGGCTGCTTACATAAGAACAAAACAACAGTTTTACGTTGTAAAATAAAATTACAATTTTACGAAATTTTCATATACGAAAAGAAAAAAAATGATTGAAAACATGTCTAAAAAATTATACGTAAAATAAAAAATAGTTTATTAACAAATTAAATGTCGATGTGTTTTTAATATGTGAAAAACTAGGTTGCTTATGTAACAAAATAATACGGACACCCATCAAGTCCGTATGGAATTTCTTGTTATTATCCTTTTGCAAAAAAATAACTGCACCAAGATTATTGATTATTCGTTGTATTATTAGCTACTTGTGATAGTTAAGTTTTTAATAAGCTATGACGTTGACATTTTCACATGTTTACAAAAAAAAATTAAAGATGTTTTTTAATGTAATGGTGAAATCAATATAATTAAAGTTGAATTTTTTTTTATTAGAAAAAAAATAGAGTGGTTAAAGACTTTGATAAATTAAAAATCGTATAGTTAAATGATATAAATTGAAAGTAAAACCAGTTCAGGAATTCGGTGATTTCGAAATTTTTAAAAAAATAAATAAATAAATAAATAAATTTATATATATCTAATCTCCAATCAACTAGACACAAGAAAACGACACCTCCATATTAACTAACCTCATCATCTCCAAAACATGCTCGTTTTTTAACCTCAATTTACTAACCATTAACACTTTACACATAACGACAGCTCGTTTTATCACATCACTAATTGTAAAATAAACAGTTCCATTTGATACATTACCAAAATCATTGCTAAGGATTTTCAAGGACAGATTCCTGCCAGTCGTCCATCAACAACAACAACAAACATGGATTCCCAAAAAATCAACACCACTGTGGCCATCTGGTGTCGAAATTTACGCCAAAAAAACGCACAAAATGGCGGTTAAATAACAGAATTGATAAACAGATTTCGGACGACGAAAGAGCCATCAAAAGTCCACTTTTACTGGGTGATTTTATTGCGAGCAAGGGATTTAAATCTTACGCGAACAGCCAAAGCTATCGGGGTTGGAATAAAAGCAAGAAATGACAGTAATCACCGTGGGTTCTTGGACGCTCTCCTTCTCGTCTTTGTCTTCCGTCATTTTTCGACACCAATTTCGCGCAAATGCCAGATGGTCATTGATCCAAAATCATAAATGCGGTGATCGTTGGTAACCAGATGGAGTGTGTATTATAATTTGTTTGCCGTTTAAATACGTGGAAAGGAATTAGAATGGATTTAAAATGGAACGAAAAGTTTGGAATCGTGAAACGTATGAAGTATGACGTCATTCGGTTACGTTGAAAGCCGCGTTCACTTTGGTTGATGCTGTTAGCGGTTTTAGCGAACAAAACGTCCAAAAACAGTCGATAATTTATGTAACTTACATAGCATCTTATTCACGTATCGACTGTTTCTAGACGGTTTTCGCGCTAACAGCGTCCAATGTCTAAAATGAACGCGGCTTAAGTTTTTCACGCAGCTGGGGCTTGAAGAAACTTTGGAATATATGATGTTTTAGTGTCATTTTTATTTTAAATATTTTATAAAAATTTATTTTAAGCGTAAATATGTTTAATTAAATTGTAAAAGAAACTCTAAATTAGAAAATCGATATAAACAACGACATTGGTCGAGTACAATATGCACAAAGATTCGTCCTTTTATTAGCGGCATTTAATAGTTAACGAAAGAATGGGCTCCCAATGTTAAAACAATATGCACAGAGGATTCGTCCTTTCATTAACGTCATCGAATAGTTAACAAAAGAATGGGCTCCTAAAGAAAAAAAGCTTTAGTAATTTCTTTTTCACCAATTTCAATAAAAATTTTATGCTGTAAATTTATTGATTTTAAATAAACCAATTTAAAAAGCAAGCAAAAATAAAACTACACTACTGTACAAGAATTTCATTAAACAAAAATTTCATTTATAGTTTAAACAATTGACGTGAGAGGGTAGTACTCAACAATTATTAACAAAAACAATTAATAATTTGAGCCAAATTAATACTTGTGGCGTCCTCGTGTGGCAATATTAAAAACTAGATTAGTTGTGTTACGTTTTAAGCGCTTTGCTTAAAACATAACACCCTTAACCAATCAAAAGTGAGGTTAGATCTTTAGACCCAGCAAAGTGTAATTATTAACTTGATTGTGACTGGATAATGTTACCCAATCACAAATTAGTTTACATTTAAAGTAACAATAATACATGTAAACTGACATTTGATTGGTCAATTACGTTACGTTAAATTGTTTAAAACTACTATTTATTATAGTTTTAAAATTATCACACGAGGGCGCCACGAGTACTGATTTAGCCAAAAATAAGCGCTACTGTTGTATCGATAACTGTTGAGTTCTGCCCTCTAACGTCGGTTGCTTAAACTATTGTAATAATAAATATGCTATAAATTTTTATTCGTTTTTTTTTTAGTTTTTAAAATAATTTATTTAAATTTAATTAAATATAGAAGTAATTTAATGTTCTTTAAAATAAGTTCACTGTTTAACAAAACTTTGAAATAACATTAACTTATAATTAAACATTGAAACGATCAAAATTAACTACATAATGCTAAAATGTGACATTATTTCATATAAAATGTCAACAAAATTTTTATTAATGATAAATACAAATAGAAATTTTTTTATAACAGTGTTACATTTCAATATATAATAAATATAACATTATTTTAAACATTAACCAATCACTATTTAGTTTATAATCACACTTCATAAAGAAAAATATTCGAAACCTCTTTTTATTGGTTGGATTGTGTTATGTTTTAAGTGCTTTTAACTTCCACACCCCGATGACGTCACATGTATCAATTTCGTTCCACAAGTGATGCCGCCGCCGAACACAATTAACCGACGAATGCTACCCTCTTACATCAATTGTTTCAACTACGATAATATTTCCCATAATGCTTTCGATGACGCCATGATATAGAGAAGAACGAGGAGAGAGAGAGAGGAAGAAGAAGGAAGAAGAGAGGTAGTAAAAAGAGTGGTGGCACGGCAGCAGCAGAAGACGAACATGGAGCAGGAAAGAGAATGAAACGACGAGCCGGAAATTTACGCCTTCGCTAATCCACCGCCCACATCTTTTCCTTCATCATCATCATCACCAAACTGGAGTTGTGTTCTGTCGTCATAAAAAAATAGTCAAATTATCCATTGTGGAACTGAGTGCGAAATCTATACTAATGTGTGTGTGTGTTGTTGTGTGAAGAAGAAGAAGACAGGCGTGGAACGTGAAGCCTGTCACTTTTCGTAAGGCTTAAAAACGTCATCTAAAAAAGCATACACCCAAACGAGGTATATAACACTCTTTTTTGTTTTCTTCTTCTTCTTCTTGTTCAATTTGGGAAATACCTATGACCCACATCTCCAACCTCAGACATTGAAGATCGTTTTTGATTTTACTCGACAACAGCAACATTATCGATAGGAATTTTTTTTGTGTGTGTGTGTCTTAAAAAGTGTTAAAAAAAAATATCCCAATTTTGAAAGCAGTCGAATACAAAAAAACCGCAGACATTGAAATCTTTGGGTTTTGGTTTTTCTTCATCATCATATAGAACGAGATATACAATCGTGAAGTAACGTTCTGGTTTTTTGTTTTGTTTTTTTCTCCCCAAAAAAAAAGACATAAATCGAACATCAACACTTGTGTGTCCCAGTTGAAGGCAGTCGATATTAGTGTAATCGCAGACGTTGAATTTATTTTTGGTTTTAGATATCTTATAAATCTGAAGAAAAACAAAAGAAGATAACACTGCTTGTGAAGAGTTTTTTGTTTTATTTAAAATAAAACAACAGCAGTATATTAAGTGGAATATCGCACATTTGTGTCCCATTTGAAGGCAGTTGAAAGTCGCAGACGTGCCACCAAGAAACATCATCATCATCATCATCACCATCATCGCACCTTACCAATTGTGCGTGGGTTGCATTTCGGCCACGTCCATGCCGCTCGCTGTTGTCAGCGTGGCCGAGAAACGGCGGTGGGGACGTCGATGACATCGACCATGTTTGCCAATGGCCAAGAACCTTTCTCTTCCTGTTTTCGCCTTCTCGCTGCAGCAGCCAGGGAGGTCTCGACACTGACAACAACAACAACAACAACACCAACTGACTGAAGAAGCACGAGGTGTTGGATAGTCCTCTGTTGTTTCCACCATGTCATTGTCAGCAATGGCAAGTTCCTCGATGACGCCGGACCAGAGACAGAAAGTGTTGGAGGAACTCTTCCTCGGAGGTCCTCGGAACGCTCACGACCACGGTTACAGCATCGAAACCCTGGTCGACGTGCTCGTCGTTTTGTTCGACGAGTGCTGCAATTCGTCCCTGCGACGCGAAAAGACCATCTCCGATTTTGTCGATTTAGGTGAGTCGATGTTTTTACGTTGGTTGTTGGTGTCTGTCTGTCTCACGGGAAAAAAAAACCTGTGTTTTGTGGTAACGTTGTGGTGTGGAAAAGATAAAGAAAAGTGTTGACATGTGTTTCATGTTTGTAGGTCTCTTGAGTAAATGTCAAATGTCTTTGCTGGACAGATAACCGTCCAGTAAAGGGGACAGTTTAACAACTGCTCCCTAGTTTAATCGACCGGAAGTCGAACATGGTTAATTCTAGTTACGTTGACATGTATGTCACATCAACTTGATATAATGTGAAATCGATGTCAACAAATGGTTTGAATAGTGAGTGGTTTCAATAGTGAGCAGATTGAATATTTCAAATGTATAAACATAACAAAATAACCAACTATTTTTCTATTTAAGATACATATAAAAAAAAATTGTCCTTATTTTTAAATACATAACTTAATATTATTTTATGGTAGGCCTATGCATTTCATACTACAGTATAATGAATGATAACATGGAGTTTACATTGGAGCAGTTCGAATAGGGCAAATGTCATGCAGGTGAACTTAAACTAATAATTAAATATTTTTAATTACGGGTTGAAAATGCCGCAATAAAATTAGATTATAGACGAAAAATTAAAGTGTTATTATTAAATTATACAAAATTATTTGCAGAATTTATACCATTACGATCTGCGCGTTTTCGATGAATACATTGTACCTTGAAACTATTTGCGCTTGAATTGGCTATAGTTTGGGGGCAAGCAGCTTGAAATTTGAAGGAATCGCTTCAAAACAAAAACTGATCCCCGGGTTTATTTTCCGAAATGGAAGTCAATGGTACAACATGTGTAAAGTCTTTACACGTTTATACAATACAAAATAGTAAATAGTTTAACACAAATTATTCTCGTTCACAATGAAGTGTGTACGTTAGAGTTCACTTCATTGAGTTTCAGGTATTGTTCCATAACGCGTGAATGTTTAGAGGTGCGGTGTAAATGATTCACCTTTACCACCGTGTACTGGTGATTCAAGGTCGACGCATATAGTCAACTTGACAAAAATTCCTTTTCCTCAATTTGCATTTCATTAGCATTAGTTTTTACATTGGATGGGTGTTTTGAAACGTTTAATCGATGTCTTAACCACTATTAATTTCATTTTCTAAACCACTTTTTTTTTTTAAATGTGTGAGTGCACCTTCCTGTTTTGTTACAAGTCAACGCAGCTATTAGTTAGAATGACTCACCAGATATCAAAGGAGGATGCAACGGTAGGCATGTAATAAACAGTATAGATAGCGTGAACAAACGCACAGTGGGGGCCCACATGACGGGGAACAAACACGCCACTTGATCAAGTTGGACAATGAAATGGATTCGATCCCCTAAACTAACTGTACCTTTCTTGTCTACTATAGGGTCGTACAGTGCAGTCTCGTACAACGAGTTGAAATGATTCAGACGTGATCCTCGTTGTAGGAAAAATTCGTTGTATGAACGGTATTTTTTATAAGCTTCTTTTTATTAGCTTCACTTGCTGTGAGGGGAGCGAGCTGGGAAGTGAACAATACTACCATCAACTGTCACTTTATGAGATTACACTGTATAGTCCAATGTAGGCATACAAAAAAAAAAACTGCATTAAGTCTAATGTGAAAGAAAATCGAAAATCACTGGAGTCTCAAAACTCGCCTATTCAAAATCGCATATATCGAAACGTGCCGAATTCACAAACACGCATAAGTTCAAATTGAATATCGAATTACTCGAAGATGGCATAAATTTTAAAATTCGCATAGATCGAAACGTTCATAAATCATTAAATGGATTCTTTACGTTTTATATATGTACAGTCTATAAAGAGTAAAAAAAGCGTTTTAATGTATACTCGTTACCCTTATAAAGTGTCATCCATCGAAATGGATTCGAGATCCCTCCCTCTTATTTTGTACAAGACCCTCGTTCTAGGGAAATAATCGTTATGTGAGCTCGATGAAGTGTCCATTGTTACTTGCTCCTGTTTATTTATGTTTTTTCATACAAATTCATGTTAAAGGTCGAATGGATTGAAATCAGGACACGAACTCTTACACAGTTCATTATGTTGCCATCTATATATATATATATATATATTACAATTTGTAAGGTTCGGTTTGATACGAATTACACAGTAGTATTGTACCACTGTGGTTTGGAGATGAGTAACAATTGACCTCGTTGACCACGGTTGTTACCTAAATGCTGTGTTCGTTTTTGTTTTGTTTTTTATATGGGTCTATTGTTAATCTGGGATTGAATCGTGACATCAGCGATTCAGTTGGAGTGTGTGTGTGTGTCTATTTATCTATGATATTAACTAATTTGTTGTGGTCGTGAAAATGACTAAAACAGTTCAATCTTTTATCACGGTGCTGTTATCGCATCTGCTGTTGTTGTCAAACATGATTTCAAATTTTGTATACATGATATCAAGTACTGATAAAACAAATCTTTTTTTTGTTTTTTGTACCAGGAATTTTTTGATAATTTAATTTTGTAATTTCAGGTACATGTTATTGATTAAATTTTGATACTTTTTTATTATTAGCTCTTCACTTCACTTTGTGAGTGAGTGATTGGTGGGTATTATACTTCCATCTACAGTCGTAGCATGTAAGTTCTTTGCATAAACACCAAAAAACCGCATCAAGTCCAACGTAGAATTAAAATTGCATCTATAAATTAAATGAATGTCGAAATTCGCATAAATCGAAACTTGCAGAAATAATAAAAATGGAATTTCTCAAAACACGCATAAATTGAATATCGAATTATTGCATAAGATTTTAATTCGCATAAATCGAAACAAACAAACCAATAATGGATTCTTTTTTTGTGTGTGCATTATATATTTAGTTACATATACAGACTATTCGTATACGACGGTATATAAAGAGTAAGCTTGAAAAGCATTGTTAATGAAGGCTACTTGTTTTGCACCATTAGTAGTTGCGGGTTCTAATTTCATTCGTTTTCTCAATTTTTTTCTAGCTGTATATATATATATAACAGAACCATGGAAAGTACCACGTGAGAGATTAATGGGGTTGATCCTATAAATTTCGTATATCATCCATGGAGATTAATGTTACCATTTTTATTTTTTATTTTTTTGTAATCTAGTTTTTCTCACCAAGTGATATCTTTTATTTTCATCCCATCTTAATCCTGCGGATTAATGCGATGCCATGCCTCGGCTAGCACTACATTATCGCCAATGACATTTGGAGCTGTCACAAGTAGAATAACTCATTTAATATAAGCAAAAAAATTTTGCGCATAAAGATTTTTCAGTATAAGGGGCCAAATATCTTTGTGTACTGTTTATCAACTTTTTTTTTGGGGGGGGGGGTTGTTTATACTGATTATACTGTTTTTTTAAAACTAATAGATGTTCTGCAGGAATATTCTCAACATACTGGTTACTGAAAATATTGTAGTAAACTTGGTACTTGTGTATTAACCACAGCCACTGGTATGAGGGCGCCACATGTCTATAGTTTGTTAGAAATGTAGCCAAGTAATTGTGGTTGTTTTAACTAACCTAAACTGGTATCTGTAGGTACCCATAATTTCCAGGTTTGTTAATAACACGTGCTTTAAAAAATGCTTTTTATGAATAAGAGTTTATATATTGTTTTGCTTCTTCGTTTTCATGTGAATTTAGATTTATGCGATCTTTTTGTTATTCGATTTATGCGAATTTTGTTACATTGAACTAGACAGTATATTATCATAAACGTCTGTTACTTACAAGTAAAAGCTAAAATAAAGTATATGAAAACACCAACTCTCGTGGCAGTCAGTGGCTGTGGGTTAATACACAACCACCCTATTTTGTTTTTTATATCATTCCAGAATTTTTATCATTTTTTTTCAATCGTAAATTTTAAATAGCCATAGCCATTTTTAATTCCCAAAGTGAAAGAAATATCACATACTAAACACTTCAAAGCCCTGTTTTAATGGCAACAACTACCCGTGCTTCTGCTCGGGTTACCAGCTATCCTATTCAGGTGCACAAGACTAAAACTCATTCTCTTCTAATGAAGTAGTTTATTAACTATTTGTACCAAATGTCACTTCAACAAGATGATTTTTTAATTATAAATTTAAGTAGCCATTTGGTGTTTGTTTTTTTGTGTGTGCTTGTTTATAATAGTGCATGTAGGTGTTCTCGTGTGTGTTGGTCTATCAACGGATCTTGAATGCCACTTTTAATTACACCGACTTTCGAGTTAATTAGTTAAAAGTTCGTTCTCCTTGTGCAGACTTACTACCACATGTGTTGCACGAGATGAGATTTCAAGTTGTTTTATTTTTTACACATGTTCATCCATCCATTTTAAGCGATTATAAATATATATAAGGAGGAGAAGAAAAAATAGCTTGTTAAAAAGACATAATAAACATTTCTAAATGGAAATTCCTCTCTCAACAGCTTTTTCACATACACATACCCCCTGTCAACTGATGAAGATGGAGACCATGATCGGATGATTGGCGTTTTATTTTTATTTTATTTTATTTTATTATATTTGATGAAAATATACTAACCATTAAATTTTTTAGATGAATAGATGTATAACATCGATTTCGGCATGAATGACCAATCAGATTACCGAAATTACTAACAGATCGATGGACGTAAATTACATGTTGTTAAATTTGCCTACCAGAGCATTTTGGATGTGTTGTGCAGTAACTTTTTATTTTTATTTTTTTACAGTCTGTTAGTACATGTATCGGAAATACATGTATCGGGTACGGATGAAAGAATTGTTCAAATTGTTTACAAAAGTGATTGAAAAAAAAATGGTACTTTGTGGAAGTACATTTTTCGCAGTGTAGTTATGCTCTGCAATGACCTACATTTATGTGAAACGATTTTCATCTTGTGTACAATTCATTTTACATGGTGATAAATGTTGGAAATTGGCTCGCTAAATATTTTATTTTTATTCAACCAAAAAAAAATGAAAATTTTAATTTTCGCAAATACAAAGGGGAGGTCACACCGTATTTCCGCTAATTTTAGTTTATTTATTTTTTTTTTTTTTTTGGTCTGTGCTGTTCATGAGAAAATGCCAGCCAATTTTAGTTTGAGAAATAATTTTATTTTTTATTTTTTAATTTGTTTTTTTTTTAAACATTTTTTTTATTAATAGACGTCGGATATTAGCAAAAAAAAGTATTTCATGCGTTTATTTCATTAAGCTTATTTTTATGTTATTGTGAAGGATGAGTCCCGAGGTCAAGTTCAGTCGCAGACAATGAGATTTTTAATTAGTGTGTATATGTTATAACAAGTTATTTTATTTTTAAAATCATAAATGCGATGACACGATTTACAGTATTATATGGGGTGTCTAAATATTTTTACAGGTTATTATATTTTATTTAGTAGTTAAAGAGGTTTTTGTACACCCTGTATATAATGCTGTATTCAATGGAGTGTGGTATACGGCCAAAATTTATAATCAACACGAAAATCGAAGTGCAATAGCTTTAAATTCCCGACACGGATATATCACAATGAACCCGATATCGAATTGCAAAACCATATACAGGGTGTTCCTTAAGTGTTTGTTGGGTGAAGTGAGGCAAGTTTCAAATGGACAAGATAGGACTTCAATATTAAATGTAACGTAACAAAATGAACTGAAAAAAAATGTATAACAAGTGTACATAGCTCAAATTTGTATTATACAAGGGTGTCCACATAGTTGTACAGTTTATATTCCATTTTGTAGTACATGTGTAAAGATGTTTTTGGACACACTGTATTCGATGTATACAGACAGAGTTTACAATGAACACAAAAATCGAAGAACAATAGTTTTAAATTTCCGACACGTATACCACAATGAACCTGATATCGGTCGGATCGCAAAACCATAAACAAGGTCCCCTGAAAAGTCTTTGTTTGGTGAAGTAAGGCAAATTTAAAAACGTTTTAATGACAGTTGTTATAGAAGAATGTAAAATTCCTGTCTTTTGCATAAATATAACTCTCGTGGTGTTCCGATGTTTGAAATTTGCCTCATTTCATCAAATCGGATTCTGGAACACCCACCCTGTATATCACATTCGCCATCGTTACGGGATATACTGAACACACCACCTTGATAACTTGGATAGTTTGTGGTGTCAGGTACGATCCGCAGATGATGACAAATCGGATGTGTGATTTCATTGTGGAACAAACATGATGTACCGACAGACGACAGGTTAGCAACCCGGGTTGGTAACAACGTATTCCCAAAATTGAATTTGAATTAATGGAATTTGCAAAGGCAATCGCATTTAGCCATTTCCTTATTAAAACTAGCACTAGCAGACGAATAGAGTATCGTTTCCTGATTGATTGGGTGGGTTCCTTGTTTGAATTCTGTCTCGTTCGAGCATATCATCATCATGTATTCACTGCTCCGTGAACAAGTGCTGACATTCACAATGATGAGATATGGTAAATGAGCCATCATTTGCCACGGTCCGACGGTGTGCTTGTTAATCCAATATTCCGGATAACCGAGCTTATTTTTTTTCCGGTTGTGTACGCACAGGCAGTCACGTTTAACGTTTTGTTTGAAGTAAATAAACGGTCGATTTGAAAATAAATTTGGCAATATACGCCGAATCATTTTTTTAATATAATGGAACACGCCTTATATTAGCAGAACTGTCGTTTTAGTGATCGATGTGCTTATAAAAATAAGCTACTTATTTTTTTTTTATATATATATAAATCATTTTTGGAATGCCATGCCTAAAAATATATTCAGAACTGTGCTTGTTTGTTTAATATTTAGTGTCGTGTACAGGGTGACCCGAAAATAGGGAATCTTTTTTTTTTTTATCAATTTATATACAGTGGAATCCGCTTATTGTCATCACTGGAACTGGGGCTTTTTGATATGATAACATTAACCAATGAAAATAAAACATTGGACTGACTTGTAATGATGACATTATCCGTGATTATAATGACCAGATTTCACTGTTAATAATATAATCATATTTTTCTGAGATTCTAAGAGTTTAGGTTAGCTGTAAATTGGGGCTTGATTGTTAACTTACCTAAACAGTTATGTACAAAATGTTATTTCGTACATTGCCAAAAAAAGATTACGCCATCTCTGGAATCTATTCATTGCCAGTAACATATATACATCATGATAAAATTATATATTTATATCATAAAAATATTACATTCATATCAAATATAAATTACATGTAACAAGTGACCACTTTTGAGTTCATAACTCGTTTTCTGGATGATTTTAAAAATGAGGAACAAAATCTTTCTTTTTTTTTTTTGGTGCCATGTTTCAATGCAATTTTCTTTCCATGTTTTGTATTATTTTTTTAGACTTCATTCAGCTTGTGACTGAAAAAAAAAGTTTTTTGTTTGTTTTCCATTTTCTGTCACACTGTATATAATAGTAAATCATTTATCTCAAATTGTAAGTGCTTAGATATTGATTATTTTTCTTTAAAGCGGAACCTTTATACAGGTATTATCAGTTCATCCACCTGTATTTTATTTTTCATGTTGTGTTGTTTTCAAACCATTCTCTCAGATGAACGTTCACATGTCATCTGAGAATTGTTTATTCTATGATAATAACACACTCCAACAACAAGATTTTTAATCTGAAACATCATTTTCAATCTCAAAAATCTCATTATCTCGTCTCCTTTTTTTTTTTTTTTTATTATTATTAGCCATCATTTTCACAAACATGTCTCTTGACAACCGGTCTTGTGCAGATTAAATGACAATTTCCTCAAAAAAAGAAGTTTTATTCGAAGGTTTATTGATTTTTATTTTTAAATTAGCTTGTGTCAGAAGATTTCTGGTGTATATTATTGCTTATCGAAAATTTATTTTAGAATGTCCTGATAAACGGTTCGGCATGCGGCACTATACTATTGATAGTTAAGCACGTATAAATAGGGATATATTCTGGAACAATACCAGATTTTTCCTTCCCCACAACGACAACACCTACACTTGTTGGCTGACTTAATAAGCACTCTGGCAAATTGGCTTCATTCCCATTGGTGGTTGGAATGAAGAATGATAAAATATTGCTAAATGGTTGGGGGATGAGCAATTTTTTAATGATAGTTAATAAAATCAAAGTTTGTAAACTTGAACCCTACAAAAACAATACATTCGCTTTTTGATTTGCATGGAAAATATGTGTGTGAATTATACAAAGAAAACCATGACATGATGGAAAATTATGAATGTGGTATAAATTTAGCATTATACAATTTAATAAGGACAGTTTTTAATTATTCAGTTCATCCTCATCTAACGTGTTTACAATGCTTGACAGGAAATCGTACAAAACAGGACGATTGTTTTCATTAAATGAATTTTTCATCCAGGAAGACTATATATATATACATTTTGCTTAATCCTTGTTATTAGTCTATTTTTTCTTACGTCATCTTTATGTAATGAGTTATGTATTGATAAAACATGTTTCATATAAATTCTCTTTATAAAGCTCTTTGGATTTTTAAGGATCCTCCTGAAACCATTTTGTTTGGAAGTAATGCTTTCAACTGTTTACTAAAAGCTTTGGCTTGGGAATGAAACCAAGTTTTACATGGTAAACAACATGCTGCTGGCTACACTGCTCCAGCACCTGACCATTATTTAAAACTAAATTGGCAACACTGATTCTTGCACCTGACCATTGTTTGAACTAAATTGGCAACAATAAGTTTGCACCTGACCATTGTTTAATCTAAATTTGCAACAATAAGTTTGCACCTGACCATTGTTTAGTCTAAATTTGCAACAATAAGTTTGCACCTGACCATTGTTTAATCTAACTTTGCACCACAGTTCTACCTGACCATTGTTTAAACTAAATTAGCAACTGCTTCTTGTACCTGATCATTGTTTAAGCCAAATTGACAACTGCTTCTTGTCAATTTGGCTAATTCGACTATTGTTTAAGCCAAGTTTTCAACAATAAATAACTTTGCATATGACCTTTGTTTAAATTGGCTTCATGACCTTTGTTTAATCTTGCACCTGCACATTGTTTAAAAACCAAATACCCATTTACAAACCTGATGACACAGAATAGCCTCAGAATATAGAAAACCTTTATAGGATGTATGTTTTTCAAGGTATACCAGTGTTAATGATTCAAACATCTTAAACCACTAGACGTTACAGAATTAAACAAATGGGGGATAAAATAATGTTTTTAAACCAGGAAAGTATCTTAAGAATAATAAGGGAGCGGATATAACTATTGTATAATACTAGTTTATTATATTTTTTTGTGGAATTGACATCCAAAAGTTTATTCTGGTAACAGTGTTACTGGGTCAAGAACGCTTGTTTTTCAGGTGCAAATTTGTGGATGTATTTAAAGGTGTTGCTGGTGCTTTTGCCAGTTTGGAAGCTTTGTTATGCATCATTTTTTCACATATGTATATTTATAACTATACTGTTACTAGAATTATTCAGTGATTAATCCAGTGTATTTTTCTGAAACTGGATAGTTGCCTATCCAACTTATTCAAATCATCGGAAATATTCACTAGAATTCATTCCCTATTTACTGTATTAAAAAAATGAGGGTTTGGGGTTTTTTGTTTTTCCCATTCTTGTTGTTTGTGCATGATTCATGTGTCACCACTGACATTCATTGCTAGAGAACTTTCCTTAGTGATGTCCTGTTTTGTTTTTTTCTGTCTCTTTTCAACGCTGTTTTTCACTGAGATTCTAAATTTTTGAATTATGGTATTAAAAAAAAAATGGTTGACAAAAATGCTTTTAAAGAATTTAAACGAGTACACGAAAAATAATGGTACCTATAGTCTGAGAACAAATAACGCTAATGGCTTTTAGCATCGTAAGTCAATCGTAATATGAAATGATGAACTTGAATTTTGACTTGTACTATTACAGGGACAATATTGGTTTATTGATAATGGTTAATGTTTTATGTAAATGGAGTTTCATATAGATTTCATTACAGGTTATTTTTATTTTGTCTTTTGCAGTGAAACCAATCATTGGCCAGGTAAAGACATTACGACTCAGTCGGGATGATTTTGAAATCTTGAAAGTCATTGGAAGAGGAGCTTTCGGAGAGGTATAACAACATTTGTTTTCATACGTTATGTGTTGAAAAAAAAATACAGGGTGTTCCTAACGTCCATATCTGTTTGGGAAAATACGACGAATTTCGAATAAATGTTTCAATGACAAGATTGTCTATTTGCATAGTGCATAATAAAAAATGAACAGAAGACAAGCGTAAGATCTTACTAATTCAGTTTCCTACATTTGCACCAATGGTGTGTTTCGAAACACATTCACAAGCATTTGTAGAGGTCATTTTTTAAAAGAAATTGCATAACAAATGTAATAATGGATCACACTAATAGCTAAACCATAGTGAAACCATATCTTTTTAGTTTCTGAGTTAGTGCTTGAAATGAGACCACTGAGTCTTGACATAGACTAAGAATTATATTGCTGGACCAATTAGACAAAGCTACACGGCACTATGAACAGACCAATCGGAATAGCATGCAACCCTGTGGACAAACCATACAGCAAATTATTATTTTCTCAGCTTGAATTTTTTTGACTTTCATTATGGTTTAAGATGGTCCATATATTGCATAATTAATAATCCTCTTTAAACTGTTTATTCGAAATTCATGAAATAGTGGCTTCATGAATTTCGGCTTTAGGTAGGAACACACTGTATAGATGCAACCCCTATTGTAACAACAACAAAAAACGAAACTCCTGGTACTGTTTATAGGATTTAACATTTGTGTTGCGAACGTCCAGTTGTATCGCAGACTATAGGCAATTTCATCACGACGATACAAAACCGTTGAAACAAATGTTTAAATTTGTTGTCAACGAGTGTTTTCAAATGTCGCTGCTTCATATGACATGAAATTGGTCACGCCACAACACATGACCGTGTGACAAATTGATCTAGAGATATTCTTCGTGTCACCAAAGGCACCCATGTCGAGGTGCCTTTGTCGAAGTCATATTTTTTTTATGAAATTCTGTTCACCATCATTTCCGTATTTAGTTATGGTTATGTACGTATTCATCTCCAAACTGTATGCGGATTAAAAGGCTGACACCTCATGGTGGACACCCTGTATATTAAGATTTATTACTCTACTACCCAGTTTTTTTTCCAAACATTTAAATCCAGTGAATTGCTTAGACTTCCACCTCTACTCAAGTCACTTGATATACATATATATATATACATGTGTAATAATAATAATATTCATTCCCCTCTTAAGTGCATCTTGGGATGGATCGAATTACAATCCCAGGCATTAAAGCTTACTTGGGGTTTAATTTTCTCTGCAACTTCGCTACACGGATATATTTGAAAGGCGTTCTTTGATGTTACATCTCGTGAGATAAAAATAAAAATTGGACACATTGGCAGCTGCCAAACAACTACTCGCGAAATACACTTTTATGTTTATTTAAACGTTTTAACGGAACGGTGATCGTGTTTCAGAAGCTGCTAACCGAAATCTCAGACGTTGATTTTTATGACGGGCTTGTTCTCTCGAGATTGATTTCTTTCGGTACTCCGATGTTGGTTTTATTCAGATGATTCATCCGAACTAATCAACTTATTTATAGATCTGATCCAATTGAAAGAATAGTTACATTGAACTCGTCGTCATCATCATTCGCAGCTTCAGGAATTTTCATTGTATCGAAACATTTTTTAGCAAAAGAAAAATTTTTTCATCATGATTTTCATTTTTTCATCGTGGTTATGAGCGAATAGCTTCGTCATAGAATAAGCGACATTAAAAAAGAATTGCATACATTTAAATTATACATATATATGGAAAAAAAATAGATGGATTGTGACAAACAGTAGTAGGAGGAAAAGTTGAAAAGCAATATGTACTGTTGATGAATTATTCATCCAACGCAGTGCACAGATGGCGAAATTGTTTGTTCGGTACAAAAAATAATATTGGGCTGTTTCGTATATATTGTATCGGGATCTCGTTACTGAAACCACACGATTACAAAAAATAGCCCCACATTTTTTTTTTTAACTGTTTTTTGTTTGTTTGTTTTTTAATTTAATTTTTTTTTGTTATTGTGTTGATTCATTAGTTTGTGAAAAAAGATATTTTTGTTTTATTTGATTGATTTTTATTTCTTCATCTGATTATTTTTGTTAATAAATGTTTTGCTAATAATTTTATTCTTTGTAGGTATGCGTAATCAAAATGAAGCAGACAGACAAAGTTTATGCCATGAAAATACTCAACAAGTGGGAAATGCTAAAACGAGCTGAGGTAAAATAATTTTTTCGTGTGTGTGTGTATATCTATGTATGTTCAGAGTCTTGTTTTTCAAGTGAATTTATGTTACAATGACCATACATACGGGTTTACTATAACTTACAAATACGGAATATAGTATTGAGTATGGTAACAAGTTTGAGACTTATCGTATCACAAAATTATTTTTAATCAAATAGTGATAAATTTCACCAAGAATAGCATGTTTTTTTGAATGATTATTCACTTCGAAACGTATACTGAACTCGTTGAGAATTTTTTGTTTGTTTTTTGAACGAGCTTTAAACGTACATGGGGTGTTCAAAAGGTTTCCGGAAAATTAAAATGAAGATCGTATTTTCATGAATATAAGATGTGTTTCATACAAGGCGCTCCCTAGTTGTCTTATATTCATGGGTGTCTTGTATAAATTGTATAAAAAAAGTTATGTACACTAAAAAGAAGTAATTATGATGTTACTGGTATTAAAATTGTAATTTTTTTATGAATAAGTGTTATTTATGGCCTTGAGTATCCAGTGTCTTTATTACAAAATACATCACAAATTAGAGCCGGTCGCAGCGCAGGTTTCATTTTTCAGTAAGCTGCGTTTTAGGTGCATCTTATAATCGGGTGCGTCCTATGCAATTCTTCATTTTATATAATTATAATAATTCTTTGTCAATGAAAACGTCTTGCATAATTCTTGTCAAACTCCTAAAAGTGGCATCTTATATTTGCGAAAATACAGTACTTTGTATTTTCCCAGGAACTTTTTGAACTCCCCACATACAGCCATTCCTCCGCTTAACACGTAAGCTACGATCACTTTGGGCGCTTTTTTTCACTAAAATCGCTCATGGAACGTCCAAATATAGTCGATAACCGGTATAGGTTCTATGTAAATTAAAGAAACTTAACGATTATCTTTGGACGTTGATGAGCGTTTTTTAGCCGAAAAAGCGTTCAAAGTGAACTTAGTTTGTTGAAAACTTGTGGCCTAACCGAAATATTGCTCAACAAAAATGGTTTTCAAGGTTCAGAAAACTGTACGGGAAAGGTTTTGAAGTCAATTGGGCGTTGTCTATTCCCATTTAGAAGCCAGTTTTAAGCATTCTTTTGATTTTGGGGGAGTGTTTAGAACATTTAAAACACCAAACTAAAACATTCCCCCTGGCTGTGCCTATGCACTGGATAAAATTATTCGGTGGTTGGAATCGGCAATTTCATCACATGGCTCGATAAACGTGTATAGTAATCAAGCGATTATGTCGAATAATGAATGAATGAAGTGTGTACCTTTAAACTAACATAGGTTACGTAGCGTGCGTTTACTTATTATTATATAATATTTTTTAATCACCCTCGTATATTGAATAAGAGCATAATACTGGTGATAGTTAGAAGCTGTGTTATTTTTATCAACAATTTGTTTTTTTATGTTTAACAGACTGCTTGTTTTCAAGAGGAACGTGATGTTCTAGTCTTTGGTGATAGAAGATGGATTACTAATCTTCATTACGCGTTTCAGGATGAAACGAATCTCGTACGTTGAGTTTTCATGTTTTCAAAGTTACGATTCTCATTTTATGATTTAAGTATAAATCGTATAACAATGTTCTTGCTGATTTGTCGAATGCTAATTGTCATTTATATTCTCACGTTGTCAGTATTTAATAATGGACTACTACTGCGGTGGCGATCTATTAACGTTACTGAGCAAGTTTGAAGATCGTTTACCCGAAGACATGGCAAAGTTCTACATTGCCGAAATGGTGTTGGCCATTGATTCCATTCACAATCTTCGTTACGTCCATCGAGACATCAAACCCGACAACGTTCTCCTCGACGCCAATGGTCACATACGATTGGCCGATTTTGGCTCCTGCCTTAAATTATTTGAAGATGGCACGGTGAGTTTGTTTTTTGTTGTTTTTGTTTTTCTTTTTGTGTGTGTGTGTCTGTCATTGAGGGATAACGTTTCGTTTGGTTAATTAAAAGGTTAGCATGTTTTTCAGTAGCTTTAATTAGAAAATTGTTTTCTCGGAACGAGCTGGCGGTATATATATTTGTCAAAGGGAACATAAAAAGTGTGGTGTTAACGGGTAACAAAAATAACTGCTTATTTTTGCTCGGTGCTTTCATTCAGGTTTTTTCCTGTCTCGTTGGCAGCTTCAACCTAAATTGAATTCCAATGGCACTTTTAAAGGGCAAAGATCAAACCGTGTTTTGTTTTTCGAACGATCACTGAACTTTTTCCACACTTGATTTTATTTTTGTTGTTGTTGTTGTTGTCTACATGTTGATATTCCATCGTCGTGGTATGCTGGGTTTTTTTCTTCCTCCGCCATTAAAAAAAAACAGTAGACAATAATAATAATAATAATAATAATAATAATAATAATAATAATAATAATTTGTAACAACTGTGAGTAGCCATTGAATAAATCAAATCGATTGGCATTCATTAATGTATTGCTTGACATGCATTTGGAAATTTGACATAAATTAAGCTACAATCAAATCCCTGCATAATTCAACACTGATGTCAACATCACATCACGATTTTAATGAAATACTATTATGATATGTGAAAATTTTGGTCATTTTGTGTGTACACACATTTTCGAGTACAGGTCAGGTAGTTGCCCGAGTTAGACTTCCGTCTTGGACTACTCGTAGTTACAGACACCCACCCCCTTAAATTTGTAACTTATTTTTTTAATTGATATTACTTCCATTTATGTGTCTTAAATTTTGATGATTTGATTATCAACAAATTGATATGAGATGTCACAATAATTATTATTAATGAACAATGTCCCTTTTGGCATGCAAGACATTGATACAGTAGGAAAAGCGGTGTTAACCTTTATTATATATACTGTATCGAAACTGCTTAAGAAGTGTTTATGTAATGAATGCTCAATGTTTTTTTCTATGGTTAGAAAGCTTCACCAAAATACTCTAGTGTCAATGTGTGTATGCTAAGAAACATTTGACTGACTAATATTAGAGATCTAATTGTTCCGACTTACCTACAACAGACCTGTAACTCGAGGGCTACTACGTGTGTACTGTTATATTATTTCATCAAGCTTCCTATGTATACATAATGTTATTTGTTGGAACTATTTCTCAGTGAATTAATTTGATGCTCATTATTGAATTACTTTTAATTTAGAATTGTTTTGTTTTTGTTAGATGGTGTTGTAAGTTGGTTCAAAAATACATTAATAATAACAGTTGTAGTTCAGATTATTATAATTCTCGGTTTTTTTGTAGGTGATGTGATTAATTAAAATTAATTGAAATAAAATGAAAACTTTTGTAACAATATTTTTCAAGAACGTAACTTCAGCAAGATACTCTATATTATTATGGATATTTTATAATACTGGTGTTATTTTTGTCAATTTTGTTTGGAGTTAATTTTTTATAAATTCATATTTTACAAGATATTGAATTTTAAATAAAAAATTCATCTTGTTTGAGTGTTTAAAATATAAAGTTACAGTGTACATGTGGCAAGCTTTCACTTGATTTCACCAGTCACATACACTATTTTCATACTGAATGTAAGAAATTTTAATTGTTTTTTTCAGGTACAATCAAATGTGGCTGTTGGAACCCCCGATTACATTTCTCCAGAAATATTACGAGTAAGAAGTTTATCCAATGGGTTTATTTCACTAATAGTTGATAAATGTATATATAAAAAAAAGTAAACAATTATTTTTGTGTGTAAAAAATAATTATTTCTTCATATGCTGGCACATTCTTATTTTCATTTTAACTCATTGAAATTTTAAAAATTATAGAAATTTATTTCAGTAATATTTGGTGAATGTGTAACAAACAATAAAGCATAATTTTATGTTGTAAAAAATAATTTCTTAGTTGGGCAGTAAAAATGCATTCATTGTGAGTTATAACCCAATGTTAACTAAATACAATTGCGATTTCAGGCTATGGAAGATGGAAAGGGCCGATATGGGCCAGAATGCGATTGGTGGTCTTTGGGCGTCTGCATGTTTGAAATGCTCTACGGAGAAACTCCCTTCTATGCAGAGTCATTGGTCGAAACCTATGGGAAAATTATGAATCATAAAGTGAGTATCGATATATTTTTTTTTCTTGGTGAGAACTCTTCATTGAAAGACAGTTTTTGGGACTAATCTGGCGAAAAATGCCAACTTCAGAACCGGTTTTCGTTTCCGTCCGACGTTTTGGACATATCGGAAGAAGCTAAAGATTTGATGCGGCGTCTCATATGCAGCGCTGAAGTCAGGTTAGGACAGAATGGTTTGGAGGATTTCAAAAACCATCCATGGTTCACTGGAATCGATTGGGAGAACATACGAGATAGTATGTATTTAAAAAAAAATTTTTTTGTGTTTATAAACACATCCGATGAAAGGGTGCTGATCGTGACTTTAATTTGCAGGTGTTGCTCCTTACATTCCTGAAGTGAGCAGTCCAACGGATACATCAAATTTCGATGTTGACGAAAATGATGTGAGGTCATCGGTCAGTGTCTTCGATTTGTGGCTTTTAATAAGTTTTAATAGGTAGAAACTAATTTCATTTTATTTCATTTGTTATAAAATGATGTTTGCTTATGTTGTAGGATGCAGTCCCACCACCTACCAATGCAGCATTCACTGGCTTACACTTGCCCTTTATAGGTTTTACCTTTACACAAGGAAGGTAAGGATTGCAAGTTGGAGAATTGATGTTTGGTTAAAAATCGACTTTGCTGTAGTTGGAAAACTTTTATTCTGGTTTGGTGCATTGTTTGTGTTAATTCACATTAAGTATTATTTTTTTAGTCGAATATCAGACATGGGCTGTGTGAGCGATTGCGAGTCGTCCAATGCGGAGAAAGTTGATTCGAACTCGAGAAAAGTGTATGAGCGGAAAATTGAGAAATTGGAACAGGAGACTAAAGAACTGTCAAGGAAATTGACAGGTGAGAACATGATCATAATTTTTAATCTTAACTTTTTTGTCGGATTAGGGAGGCTCGTGGATTGTAGCTTTGCACGTGTAACGTATGTAAATCAGATCAATGTTTTGGTCGATTTAAATTCATGAAAATTTTCTGAAATTGCTAAAAAAAAAAGATTTCTGAAAGTAAATTTTCTTTTACTTCAAGGCAAAATTAGGGTAGTGTGATATTAAAAGTATGTTTATTTATTACCATTTGATACAGTGATGGAACTAAAATATAAATCAACAACCGGGAAAATAGGTGTAATGGAAAATTGGTGAATATTGAAATATGTTTCATTTTTAACCACAGATGCGACAAATACAGTACAACAGATGGGTCATGGTCCGTTGCCGGTAAATTCTTCCGCACCCTCAGGTAATGAAAATGACATTCG
>JAQIWH010001500.1:0-31149 GCA_034695005.1 Cryptops parisi
TGATAAACATGGAACAGGGTTTTATGAAGCAGGAGGAAACGAGAGTGCCCCGAGAAAACCTGCCCCCGCGGTGTCAGCCAAACTACATAAGTATAAGTTACATTGCGATCGCGGCGTTAGGGAACAGTACGTGTATGTACGGTAACCCATGAGACTAAAGCAAAATTCCATTCCACCAGAAACAGCCGATGATCAACCAACGGTCAAAAGTGTCAAATTGAGGTAAGTGATGTGTGACAAAGGTGTGATAAGCGAGATCTGTTTTTTTAAGTTTCGTCAAATTTGGTGACCACCATTTTTTTTAGAGGAACTGGCAGCGCGGTGATTGATGTGCATTCCTTGTTTGTTGAATGTGAGGAGATCGCGATACATAATATTTAAATACAAATTAGGGTTATTGTTAAAAAATGTTTTCCATACGGATAACACAGATTGAATAGACTTTGATTAATAAAATAAATAAAAGTTTATGTTGAAAAGTAACGTCAAGCAGCGACATTGTCGTTCGCTATAGCACTTGGAATCTTTGCATTTCATTGTGCGAAAATGTCAAAACAAATCAAACAAATCGTGCGAATCTAAACCAAGCGCCAAAGAGACTTACCTCGACACGTCGGGTCTTGCGATAAAACGAATCGTAGCAAGCAAAAAAAAATGAAAAACAACAGCAATTTGCTTAATTTGTTTTCGCTGTATTAGACATAACACATGGCGTGTAGCGTCGATCGTTCGCCGGTACGGTACGATCCGAGTCACGGTACGCCGTGACTCGGAAAACCACACGTGAAAATTTGAAACCTCTCCAATAGCCGATGCGAACTTCGAAAGCCAGCTTTTGGGTTCGCTCGGGTTTTTGTGTCATTTTGATGGCGCGGCAACGTTGTCCGCGAGTTAGTTAGGCTAGTCATTCGGTCATCCGCAGAATGGAACGATAACCTACTGTTCCAACTACGCTTTCTTTTTTCTATTAGAACCGCGCGAGCCATCGACGCTTCACACTATTTGATCATGGACTCGTCAAAATTTGATTTTTGTCCGAATCCCGGTCGGACGGATGTTTCGGACCGTTTTGTTTTGTTAATCCGTCGAAACGTACGGCCGGGAATTGAACACTCATCGAACCTACCTAATTCCAGGTTCCAAAGCGATTTATCTGAAAAGTAAGCGGAAAGACAAAAAGTTAATACGGACATCTTGTACGACCAGTGGCCTAACCCCGTTGCCCAAAAGCCGGATGCCAGCCCCACGCTCGTTGATAGTAGGTGCCATCGCTCGTCCATTGTTCCTCCGGCTCGTCGATGGCCTTCGTTAACGAACCTGTTACCGATTGCTCGTCAGGTGAAATCGTCACCACTCACCGTTTGGTTCGCGATACATGTGCTTGCGAGCGTTCATGTCAAAGCCGGAAAACGCCAACTGTCCCAACACGTGAACGTGGTTGTTCAAAGCAGCAACGTGCGTAACGGACAGCCCATCTTTGTTTTGTTTCTCGAGTCGCGTCATCGGTATTAGGCGAACCAACGCGTGGACCACCGACACCAAACCCAAACGCGCTGCCTCGTGCAGCGCCCATTCCAAGTCCTGCAAGCAAGTGAACTTTAAAGTTTACAGTACCCGATCATAATTGCGTGTTGATCTTTTTGATCAATCAGCGTCCACGCTTCTACTAATCCACGTTACCTTCACCTTCGGTCTGATGTCGGCACCACAGTACTTCTCAAAAAGCTCATGCACTTGGCAGTCGATCAGAGGCAAATGTAAGAATTTAGCCCGAGCCATTTCCGCACCAAGCGAGTGTAGCCAAAGTGGTCGGGGATATTTTCCAGGCAGATACTTTTCCAACCAAATCTGAACGACCAGATACCTACGCGAGGACGAAGCAGTGATATCAGTGACATCGTTAACTCCCGACTCGATGCCGCTTGACAGCCAAAGAAAAGAAAGCCAACTCGTTCCCTTACTCGATGTTTTCCACGGTGATGGTGGGAACGACGTATTTCTCGTCGCCCTCCTTGGCCTCGTACTTGTTCACGTCGAAGTCTCGGTTTTGAGGGTCCTCTCTCGAAATGCGCTCTCTCACGGCTTTCACCAAATGCGGCGGGCAGGGTTCGGGATCTGGCGTTTCGATGGCGAACTGAATGCCACCGTGCAAATGCACAAATTCATTTTCCTGGTGAAACGCCGAGTTTTTGAAATTAGGCCCTACGGTGATGGGCGGCAGCGTTCGTTCCGTCTTCAAGTCCGATCCTGAAAATAACATTTTAATTTCTTTGGGCATCAACAGCATCGATACCCATCGGATGACCGACGACCCGAAATGACACCCACGTGTAAATGGTGGCACAAGACACGCGAGGCGTGGAATTTTCAACTGACGTTTCAACGACAAGAAAGCTGGTACGAGAAGACTTGTCAACTTGAGCAGCATCAATTTCAGCTTGGCTTCGGGCTTTCGGCTTAGATTGCTTTTAACTATCTGCCCCATAGAATGCAGATATTGACTGAGGTGGTCGGCATCTGCAACGAAAAATCAAAGAAACAAAAAGAAAAGAAATTGTTTAAAAGCTTTTTAAAAAGCTCTTACTGGTCAGCTCGTCGGCCGAAGAACAACTGGAGCCAACAGCAAAAAAGTCCGAATCCAACAAATAAATCCCATCAGTGCATTTGACGGATTTTTGAAAAAATGTCAGCATCACCGTTACGTCTTCCATGTCGGCCAGAAAATCGCCAGGTGGTTTTAACGGTTTTAAAAGTTTTTTGGGAACGTTGTCGTAAATGGACTGAAATTCCACTTCCTTGGTAATGTCGTATAGACCTGGGGACGTAGGAAAAATGGCCGCCGCGTCAGTTTCCTAGCCGACGCCACAGCAGGTAGCGCGCGATCCAATCGTACTCACCCACAGACTGAAATTCGTAAAGCACGGGCAATTTGCAATGCGCCTTCCCGTCCTCTTTGACTCGTAGTCGCGTCTTCCAATCACGATTGAAAGTGACTCTCCTTTCCAAAGGAAAGTACATGCCGTGCCAAAGACCCTTCATTAAAAAGTCGATGCAGATCAACAGCTGGCCCAGGTAGGTGTCCTGGTAAGCGGGTGGCAGATGACAAGCAGAGCTGCGGTCATAATTGTTCTTCAGCAACAGAGCTAAAAGAATAAACAAAACCAGACAAACCAGCTTGGGTCGACGATGGAACACAAACTCAAACCCCCATTTTTATCCGCCCGTTCCGAGGAAAAACGAGTGGGCAGAGAGCACTTACACGGGACCTGGTTCATGAGGTAAATGCCGACCGTCAGCTCTCGCACCAACTGATGGACTAACGCTAGCTCGACGACGGGCATCTGCGGGTCGACGGGCCACAGCACCACCAGCCTGTCGGGATTCACCTTTTCGCTGGCCAGGGTTCCGATCAACCCGGACGGCAATTGTCGCACGGCCACCTTCGAGTGGAATTCCTTGTCGGACAAAAGCCAGTGCGTCTGCCAACTCACCAGCAGTTCCTGGAGATCCACCACGTCGTATTTGGCCATGAAGCTCGCCGACGCACTCAGTCCATCCTTCAAGTCCGAATCGTCGAGCACGAGGTCCAACACATCACCCGCTTTCCTGAAAACCACTGAGACGTCGGCATCACCACTCCCACCTTGACTTATGAATGCAACAAATTATTTCTTTTTTCTTTTATTTTGAACGTTCCATAGAGACAAATACATTAAAAGGCAAGTACACAAAAAATATAATATAATACCTAATATAATATATATAGACCTTTGTTTTTTGTTTTGTGTTTGTTAGTTTTTGTAACTGTTATAGACCCTTCGGCCTGTTTTTATAAATAAATAAATAAATAAATAAATACACTATAATTTTAACAATATAATTTACTTCGTCTGTCTGTATGTCTCTCTGTCTGTCTGTCACACTGAGATGGAGAAAATCGTAAAGAAAAAACTTTTTTCATTTTCCCCTCCATGGGATTCGAACCCGGGTTCAAATGGCAGCTATAACAGTACCTTACCCACTAGAACTGGTACAACAGAACCTGTTTTTTTACCACCTAAGAACTTCACCGTCATTTTTGACGGGCATACCGCTAATATAATATAAAATTACAAAAAATACAACAAAACTATAATAAAAAATTCACCCAGATGTTTGTCTGATGTGTTCTGATGTAGTATCCTATTTTGTTTTGTTTTTATACTCAAAAATCGTTATTCAAACATATCAACTATGACCTTTAACTTGTAAGAGCTCAAACGTATCAACTCGTATATGTAGAAATTCACACAGCTTATTAAAACTTTAACTTCACCGTTTTTCATGATATTTGAATCGGTTTTTATTAAAAGGGCTTAAGTTCTGTGAGGAAAATTTCAGTAAACACGAAAAAATTATTTCACACAACTAAAACTGGAAAGCACTTAATGACATTAAGTGGAATTAACCAAGTACAAACAATAGAGAGGTGAGACGTCTAATCGAAAAGTACCCTAGGGGGTAGTGAAAGAAAATCTTTTTTTTTAATAGTTAATAATTTTACAATTAGTAGAAAATTTGGAGAAAGAGCAATACTGTCCTAAACCAAACAAAATCCTGATAATGCGATGGTAGGATGTTTGAAGTCTACGAATCTGCAAATTTGTCAAAAGTTGCGTTTGTGCGGGGACACGCGATTCGCGTGGCTATTATTTCTTCATTTTTACTTAAGTTTGTTGCAACTCCTTCTGTGGTACCATGACATATTATATTATACTAAAGTATAAATATGTACTTTAGTATAATATGTCATAGTGGTACACAGAGCCCTGTAAAAGCAGACGGCGCTGATGGTCGTCTAGTTCTAGTATCAGCTAGCTAGCGGAACACAACTACCCGTTGTCCGAACGAGCTCACTCACCTCGAAGTGGAAGTTCTTTTGCTTCCGTCAGTTTTGCCTGACGATAGATCCGACAATAGACTCTTGGCCTGACCGTGGCCGTACTTCTTCGCCACGTAGTTGGTGGCCAGTCGTTGCCTCGTTCGCCACGACTCCATCGTTGGACTGCGGGTCTTCGATGTCGATCCGTTCTTGCCTACCCGTCTGCTTCACTGCGTCGTTGTCGTCTCGCGCCGTCTTGCCAGCTGGCGGTCCCTGTTACAAACAAAACGGTTTCCATGGAAACCGTTGGCGAAAAGAAAACGCCGAGTTCGACACCGACCGCGTTGCCCGTTGTTTAGTACCCCTTTACCGCTATCCTTTTGGCCACCACATCCAGCCCACAAGAATCAATCCTTTTAAAGTCGTTTATCGAATAAACCTCTCGTTAATATAGTTACAAAAGTTGTTCGTACGTCGCCATCTTCCGGTGATAGTGAGCGTTACCAAGATTGCGGACAAGAATCGAAACAAGTTTCGCTTTCCAAGACAGCGTTCCAATTTCGAAATGAAAAGTGAAGGAGACCGCCACCGTCAAAAATTAATCACTCACCATCGTTTAAAGGAAAATTCCTCGTCTTTTGAATAATAATAAGCAATAAATCTCTTCACAATTATAAAACCCCATAATTATTACGGATATCACAAATGATTCGCTTACTGAAGATTGGTCATAACATATGAACAAATGTAATGTAATCTTTGCACAACAAATGGTTTTGATGTTATATAAACCTACTGCTTTGTATTGATTATTCCAATAAGGGTGAATAATATAGACATCTGCTATCAATATTTTTGGGCGTTAATATTGATACCCACCTGTCATTTGGAAATCATATTGAGATGGTTATTTCAAAACTAAAGAAGAAAATATTCCAGTGAGGCGTTTGGAAAATCTCCTCTCTACCAAGCAAAACAAAATTTTGAGAACTAGAACAAGGAATAGTGCGGTCGTGGCCTATGAGGTGGTACCACTTCTTTTCAAACTCGACTTTCAATAATGTATTGAGAATATTTATTTATTTATTTCAATTTTACATCCCATAGGGATAAATTTTTGGAGTACAAATTAAAGAAAGATAATAAAGATGAATCAACAAAACAAAATGTGGCGATACAGTTTCTTTTTAAAATGATAACAATCATTTAATGTATATGTATATTTAATGTATTATGATAATGTATTGAGAATATTATTTGGTTGGTTTCGATGTTTCAATTACAGCTAGTGTCACGCCTACAAATTATGACTACAGTTGATGTTGTAAGAAATAGATTGGAAATAGATTGAACTAAATCTAACTAATAACTCTCTAGTCTTATTGTTATTTATTTACATTTATTTGTAAATATGTTGCTTTCTGTAATGATCCTATGAGGTGTACATTCGTAAAATAAAATAAAGATAAAAATTCAAAAAAAAAAGTATAAGGTGCACTTGAAAAAATACATCTAAAAATCACAAAAAAACAATAAACTTTAACAGGTAACTTAAACAAAACGCTCTAACCAAAAATTGAAGATTTGTCTGGAATAACGTCGTATGTTACAAAAATTAAATATTGAGATTAATTCGGAAAACTGTGCCTCATATATGGGACTAACTAGTGCTGTTAATAGACAAACTCATACCTGCCTAAGACATACATACTGTATATCACTTCGGAATTGGGCACCTAATAAGTGACAAGCAATGTGTTGCTGAATACTTCTATTGCCATTTACTCAAAACTATAACCGATGTCACCGGTAGTTGACGTTGCTTTAAGTCAAATCACGATGAGCTCGTCACGAGACGTTTGTATCAATCGACAACTTTGGTCCCAACTCAACTTTCCGTAATGAACGCTCGATTGAATCGTTGAGTAATTCCTCGTTCTTTATTCCCTCGTAGGTCCACCCATGAGATAACAGACGCCGCCATAGGAAGATGTTCCACGTAAGACATGATCGCTCATCACGAATCACGAGCAGTCTTTCTCTTGTACCAAGTGCAGTTCAGGATTGGAACGCTTGGTCCTAGAGATTCGCGAAATGAAGTGGATTGGTTGCTTTTAGACACACGCTCATTCGAATAGAAAATGGCCAAGCCGGTCCAATTATTACAAAGCGTCTCGCACAAAATTTTATTGTTTCTTTTGTTTAGTTTTAAGTTGTTTTTTTTTTTCATGTATTATGTTCGGGTGTTTGGTCCTTTGGACCGTATCATAATAAATAAATAGATACCGACGACGAAATAAAATGACGTCCAGTAGGCGAACGACCCAACTTTTAAATGACACGAGAAATGGTTTATTTTCGTGTGTCGGATGCTTCATCGACCGTCACTATGAGGCCAACACGAATGGCCCACGTCGCTCTCCCACCCGACGAACAACGGCGTTATTAACGGAAGTTTTGTATATTTTTCATCATTATCTCATGTACTTGTCTCAAAAGGGACGTATTGCAAATAAATAAATAAATAAATAAAAATAAAATACGACGCAAAGGGTGCGAAATTAAGGCGCCTGAACTGTCCCACCGAATGACCCCCGGATCGAACAACTTGCATAACTCGGAGTTCGTTGTTGTCAACACCACACATCACAAGACTTAAACATCTCGCACTTGAGGCTCCAGTGGTGGAATTTGACAAAAAACACAAGGTCCAACTATCCAAGATTTATTTTTATTTATTTATTTAAAAATCGTATATTCCATAGGGATAAAACAATAAAAAAATACTCAATGGTACAATGCAAAATGTGCTCAGAGAAAAAATAAATGAAATGTTTTGACAATTTCTTTTTGAAAAGATGAGACGAGAAGGCATCGTTCAGGAAACGTCAATGTAAGATGACAATTTGTCTCAAGCGAATAGCCAGCTCGACCCAATTGACCCCCCCCCCGGGACCCTTTTTTCCCCAAAGACAACGCCTAGCGTCGTACTATGATAACCTTCACGTCACTGTTTCGGATGTTGAATAGCGCCGATTGTTCAGTTTATTTATTCCAATAAGGACGATCCGAAGAGACTCTCATATAGTTCAAAGATCTATAACTTCTTGATAAACTTCCCCACCTTCAAATACGTCAGTTAGTTACCTGGGGTAAGTTTTATTTTTTACTCGCCTTAGTTTTTTTATCTTAATTGTAACTTCTTGCTTAATTTTTTGTACATTTAGTTACTGGTTTGTCCCCAATAGGACGTAAAATAAAAAAAATTAAAAAAGGACACGAAGCACAACAAGCAAAGAGTTGCAAAAGTGGGTGATCAAAAGATATTGATTAAGAAATTGGAAATCAGTTTGGTTCGAGTCCGATCAACTTTGGAAAGCGGTGTTCTTTGGGTGACAAAAAACACAACGGTGGGAAGACCAACGTTTTTATTTTTGTCCGAATTTTTTCTCACCCACCCCTTCTCGCCTTTGACCAACGTCGTCACCCGGCTGTCCGACGGATGGCGCTACGAGTCCGTGCCGCGCGGCTGCCGCATGCCAGGGGTAGCACGCCGCCGGGGACCGAGGGTCGACGAGAGCTGAAGGGAGGAAAGGGAGGGGGAGACGGCGAGGAACCAATGGGAGGCGGCGCGGGGGCCGTAGATCGGCGATCATTGGCTGCAGTCGGTGGAGACCGTGGAGCCGTTCGCGGCCGAAAGGCGCGCGCCCCACAACGTATAAAAGCGAGGGGTTTTTTTTTGCCCGCCGCGTCGTTCACTCGTCTCTCTCTCGCACTCAGTTCGTTCGTTTGTCGTTCGTGGCTCGCGTTAGGCGAGCGAAGCAGCGACGACGCCGACGACGACGACGACAACGACGACGACCGCTACTCGGCCTGTCCGGTGCCCGCCACCGCCGCCGTTGCTGCTGCTGCTGCCGCCGCCGCTGCCATGCCGCCGCTGCCCGTGCCGCTGCTGCTGCTGCTGGCGTTGCGGGGATCATTGGGGGCCCCCGGGGCCTCTTCGGTCGGCGCTACTTTCCGCACGCGGGCCCCGCCGCCACCCAACGTGGGTGCCGCTTTCGCCGCCGCTTCGTCGTCGACGCCTAAGGGCGTCGTTGTGGGATCGGAGGCCTCCGGGAGCACGTGTCCGCACTGCGCTCCGGCCGAAAGCGATCGCGATCGAGTGGACACTCTACGCATCGAGGCCATCAAGCAGCAGATCCTGAGCAAGTTAGGACTGCGAGAGAAACCCAACATCACGTGGAGCATTCCGAGAGACGTGATCCTGCAAACGCTGTGGCGCGCTGACGGCGTGCGTCAATTGCTGCTCGACCCCCACGGCGCTCATCCGCCCCCGCAGCCCGAAGCCGATGACTACTACGCTCGCACCGCCGAGATCATCACGTTCGCCGAACGAGGTCAGTACCCGAGCAGCGCGTGGCGCTCGCGTAACCAACCCGGGGGAGGGGGACTCATTGACGCGTGGGAAATAACACAACACCCGCTGCTTCGAGTTGCGCGCGGTGCTAGTCGGATCCGCGTGGACGAATTGGAAAAAAAGGATATTCCGAAAAACGTAACCGCGAGAACGGGACAGATCCGTTTCATCTCCGCGAAAGGGAGCGGGCACTTAATGCACTTCGTCCTTTGGTCATCGTAACGGCCAGTTGGTTTCCGTCATAGGAAAGCGATCGGTGTCGTCGTGCGTGATCACGGTCGTCGGTTGCCGAAGGGAGGCGTCTAGGCGGATGGCCAGCAAACGCCCCCTTCCATCGACCTTCGACTCGGACAGTGACGGACACTGGACGCCTCAGCGTGCGTGTTCGGCGTCGCTTTCTTCCGCTCATCATCAACTCGCTCGATGACGCTTAATCTCGAGACGATCGAAGCGACCTCGACAGCTTCGTTCTTCTTCTTCTTCGTACGCGACCCAGTTGTCTGGATCAAGGTCACGTGGCAACGTACGAGTGACTTTCTCTTCGAAAACGAACCCGGGTTCATCTGGTATCGCTCTTTCTCTCGCCTCCCGGCTTCGTCTACTTCTTTTTCCCTCTCGCTTTCCTTTTCCATCATCATCTTTCTTCGCTCCCCCCCCCCCGGGCAGCAACGCGGCATCGAGGTCACCGAACGCCACGCGCACGAGGACAACGCGTCTGCCCGAGGGTCGAGACAGCGTGGTGAAGGAAGGGGGGTGCGCGAAAAAGCCACCGCAACGAGCAGCGGCACGAGCAGCGACCCGTTTCTTCGGGTCCGTTTCCGCCAACACGCCCACGCATCGTCGTCGTTCGACGTACCCCCTCCCGTCCGAGACGATTCCACAACTCACGCGAGGGAGGAGACGTCATCGCAAGCGAGCCGACAGCCAGACAGCTTCGCTGCCCCCCGGGGGGAAGACCTCCTCGTTCGACACGCCGTGTGTTCTCTTTTTCACCGTCTGCCGAAAGAATGAGGACTTTTCCCGTCCGAACTTTTCTTCTCTCGGCGTCGACGTCCATAGCGTGTGTTAGGGGCGCTCTTTTTATGTGTGTGTGTGTGTGTTTTTTTTAAAGGGGAGGGAGGCAGTTTCTTTTTTTGGCTGATTTCGTTTCAGTCGACGGTTTCTGCAGCGAGAGGGGAAAGAAATCGCATCGGTAATCGAGTCACGCGCACACCGTCGTGCCAAGAATTCTTCGTTCGATGCGCAGGGACCGAGTCGAGATGAAGAGGAGGTGGTGATGGTTGGAAGCGCCTACGGAGAATGAGTTGGGCTCGGGTTCAACGGACTCGGCCACGCAGAAAGACAGGCGGACGCACACATACATACAAATACACACATACGAACGCGCACATAACAAATACGAACGGCTTTAACAGACGTATGCGAACGACTTTTCGTCTTCCAATGCGCCACTCAATTACTGCCCACTGCAAAAACATTGAAATCTCTTGCTTTGGTACCTTAGCGAAACTGGGCCGCCTCAGAACCTTAATCTCGCCACTAAGATACGACGGTTACCCTTATGTTTTTTGTTTTGTCCTTTAATCGACCCAATGGGGTCGTACAAAATTTTGATTCCATTATTAATATGTATCAAAGTAATCACTTTATTAGGGAATGTGGGAGGCACAATTTTACCGTCCGGTATTAGATTGTAATCGTGAAAAATGAATTCTACATTTAATTTGTAAAAATTTATTTATTTCTAATTTTACGTCCCATTGAGACAAAATAAATAGTCAGGATGAAACAAAATTGAATACAATACAATAGGAAAGGTGTGTTTGGCACTGTTTTTCACAGTTTTTTTTTTCCACATTTAATCCAATCAAATCGTAATTGTCGTATTTGGACTGACAACGATTTTAATTCTCACAAACGACTTTTATCGTGATCTGTTGATCTTATGAGTTCAAATTTTTTTTTCTATTGTAAATGTATGACGTTATAAATTAAATGAAATTTTAGATTATTAAATAATTTTAATTTAATATATAAATAAGTATAAACCCACACTATAACCTAAGTAGGTTAGGTTAAATACATAAATATACACACCTACAGTATATACGATACAGGGTAAAATAATTATATTTTCATTAAAGATTATTTCCGGGGTCGCTTTCTGTCCGACATGAGAAAACCCCAACCATATTGCTAACCTCGTCCCGTTGATGGAGGAAACGAATTTGGAATCTCCACCCCGTCCTCCTCCCCCCACCCCCAGTTTCGGCTGGCCGTGGTCCTGGCTATTCCTTCTCTTCTCCTTGTTTCATCCCCAGTGACCTTGATCAGTCGGCGAGCGCTGCTAGAGACTAGATATTAAAAAGCCATAAAAAGGCTGAGCGGGCCTTTACGAGAGCGCGCATCCTGCTGCTGCTGTTGCTGCCGCTTATAAGGCCGCCACCTTTTCCTCTTCTTTTTTCTCCTCCTTTATCCTACACCGTCCGTTCTTGAAAAGATTCGCCAACGCTTAACATCGTTGTATTTTTCGCCAAAAAAAAGAGAGAAAGTAAATCCTATCTTACGCTCTACGTGCGCCACTCGATCACCCGACGGCAACGACGCCAGAATAAAACGTAACTAATAATGCGTAACCGGGAGGAGATGAATAAAAACTTTTTCTAAATAATAATAAGTTGAGAACGAAAAACAGGTCGTGACCTAGAAAGAAAGATGAGGGGATGGGAGGTGCAGAAAGCGGCGATACGATCAACCCGCCCATGTCCGTGAAAAAGCTAGCCAAAGGGTGAGTGAGGCCTCCGTTGACGGATCACTCCGTGGCTCGAGACGAAACGTCACAACGGTGATTGAAACGGTGGAGGGGGGGGGAGGGGTAGAAAATCACTCTCACTCGGACAAGAAACGACGCGACTAACTCATTGCGTCACGACGCACTTCATCAGTGAAATGATCACACTCGGGTCGATGCGAACAAATGACTAGATAGAGCATCGCGAACGGGTCTAAATCGTAACTAGCTAGCTTAGTTGCGTGAACGATGACAAAATCATTCGAGTTCTTCTTCCCCAAAGAACCATAGGCGAGAAAGAAAACGACGAGGCGCGCTATCCAAAATCACGTTGAAACCCAATACCAATCGTCGGTGAGTAAATCTCTGACGACGATGAGGTGGTCCTCGTCGTTCGCCTTCAGAGCCGTTTCCGACACTGCCTGTTGCGTCACCACCGAACGACCTACGCTTCATCGGGGGAGAGAGAACTAGAAAAAGCTCGTGGCCTTGAACAGCCTCCTCCCGTTAGTTCTATCGCCGTGGTTTTTTCTCCGACCACGACCACCCGAACTGGGACGAACGGACGATGACCCCTCCTCTCCCCGCCCAGACCGTCGAGTTGACCACCACTCACGACGGTGGTTAACAACACTAACCCGGAACGACGCTGAAGATATTAATTCGAATTTGTCGCGTTGAAAGTATTTTTGTTATTTGGAGCTGCGAACAGTGATAAGGCTCATCCCAGATGCCGCCCATGCTTCGCTTTCCCTGACAACGGCGACAATACGACAGAAGAAACTCTTCCCACGGAAATCGTTCTAGGGTGGCTTTTCCGTAACGCTCTTCCGCCCGCGGGGCAGCGACACTCGGGTTTCGGAAAATTGGAAGGTGGGCAGACAAGGCGAAAAACAAAACCAAACAGTACGCAGGAAGCGAACTGCAACGCAGGAAGAGAAAGTTTCCGCGAATCGGTGGCGAACGGAGTTTCCTTCGCGGAAGTCGACTGCTAAGGAAGCGACGGGGTTTGGCTCGATGCCGTGTTGTCGGCGTCGTCACCTCGCGGAATCCGTCCATCGGTTCCCTACGCCACCCTACGACCAATTCCCGCGGATCTTCGACGCCGCATACCAGTGACCCCGATTCGCGGAGTCCTCCCTCCCTATCCGTCGGCACGCACCCAAATTGCCTACCCACCCACCGACGTGGGTCGCCGGCTACGACAAAGCGATGATTTTTGTCGGCTCGCTCAGACGATCGGCTTTAACGGTCGATGGTCGAACACGTGACGCCGTCTCCCGACCTACCGACCGACCGACCCGCCCGCCCGCCCGAAGGTGTCGTCACGAGTGACCGCAGACGCCGCACCATCGATCACTTGACTTTTTTAAGCTCGGTCGGTCGATGGCGGCTCGTTAGCAGCCTACCGTCATTAGCGACCAGAGGATGGGTCGACGTGCCGCGCCGGTGGAGTCGATGATGCACTGTCTTCCAAGAACTCGAACTGTCTGCTTGACCTCGACCAAAAGAGTTCGTGCTTGGGTACATGTTTGCTGCTAAAATGACCCGTATCACTCGCCCGTCGTTCGAATGAACCTTCAGCCACTTGGCTTTCTCAATGAGCGAGGTTTTTTCTTCGAGAACGTCAGTCCGTAGCGCCAACAACGCGTTTTTTTGCTAGGACGAAACAGCAAAGCGACGAAAATGAGCGAGCGGGCGAACACTGGTCGGTGTGGTAAGAATAAGATAAAATTTTGGATTGTTTGTCGTTAAAATAAAATAAAAGGAAAAAAAAAAACTACGTGAGAAAGAAAACAAAGACAGACAGTGTTCTTTTCGGTCAAAGCGATACAAACACAACACCGGAGCCAAACTGGAAATGGGCCAAAACGCTCAGCCCGAAAAGGTCTTCGTTCTTCGTCGGCTCGCGCTAGTAAGTTCACTTTCGCGGCGTCGCATCGTCAAACGACTCCCACCTCGTGGTGTCCTATTTTTTTTTCGATGCCGTTAGAAAAAAACCCGTTTCGGCGGCCAAAACGACGGTCCGAAACCGGAAGTTGTGTACGGGAAAGAGCGAGGGAGAGAGGAGCGTGCGAACGTGTTCGAGATGGCCGTCTTCATCGTGGGCGTCAAGGAAGGAACGTGTCACCTCCCCCACCGACCTAATGGGTTACGTTTTGTTTCGGCTACCCCTCTCGCTCGGTTTTCTCCTACTCCTCCCCCTTCACCGCACACCTTTTAACCCTCCTCTCCCCTTCTTCTCTTTTTCTTTCTCTTTCTTTCTTTCTTTCACGTCTTTGCTGCTTCTTACTAGTTTTTCTTCGCAGGCCGCCCTCTTCTTCTTCTTCTTCTTGTGCGCGTAGCAGGTCTTTTCTCCCTTCTTCTTCCACTTTTTTTATCCCTCACCCCTGGCTCTTTGCTGCTGCCAGATGACCCATCGGCCGACCCTTGGCAACCCGTGCTACTACCTGTTCGATCCGCGAGAGAAAAGACAAGAACCCGGAGTGAGGAAAGGAAAAAGAAGGGCCAAATGCACAACGGGTCGACCGAGGGTTTGCTTTTTTTCTCGCCCTTTTATTCCCGTCGCCCGGTCCAAGATCGGAACCTGTTCTTCCTGATGCTCTCCAAAAGGCGTTCGTGAATGACGTCACTTGTCGTCTTGCTGTACTCGTGAGGGCAGAACAGTCGAGTTCGACAACTACTTTTTACCACTCGTGACGTCACGTTCGAAAGTCTTGTTGTCACTAGCGGTCGACGACGAGTTGTTTTGATGAAACAACAACAAAAAAGTAAAAGTAAACAATGGTCTTCCTGTTCTTCCCCTCCTAGTCGTTGTTTTTAACCCTAAGAAACCAAGTTACACGAACGGAAGCGACCTGATCCGAATCCGAAGCAAAGACTCTCGTCGTGCTTTCTCGTCGACAACAACGCGGTGACGGCTCCCTCGTCGTTTATCCCACCGAAGCCGTCGTTCGACATCTTGGACCCAATGAAGGACAAGTTAAAAAACGTAATAACGTCCAATCCCGACCACCCACTGCTGCAATTTCACACCCGAGGGGGGTTGAAACAACGGCTTTTCCGAGCCGCGTCCTCGCTCCTAGTCGAAGCGGAATGGCGTCGAGGGAATAGTTACGTCAATTTATTTTATTTCATTGCACCGTCCCTCGAGTAGCCTTCGCAGTTTCTTTCGCACAGCTCGGTTCTTGTAAAGTTACGCTGGAAGCTGAAGGGTCGCTCTTGAGCTTCGTGTCGCTTTCTAACGGGAAGAAGAACGACGAAGAGAAACAAAGGCTGGAAAAAAGTGAGGCAAAAGAACGAGCGAGGTGCGCCGTGTTGGATGAGTGGAACCTGTTGGCACGTTGTTACCGAATCCGCTTTTTCACTCTCCCTTCTGCGCAAGTAAAAAAGGCGACAAAAAGGTGACGCGATAAAAAGCGACCGCGCGGGCCGAAGCGAGACAAAAGAATCGGCAACCGAGCAGTGCAACTCCCGCTGCACTTGTTCGCTCCTATGACGACGACGACGACGACTGTCTTCGTCTTCCTCCATCGCTACTACCGTATCACCCTAGAAGAGAGAGAAAGAGAGGAAGAAGATGATGATGATGATGGAAGGGGGGAAGAAAGAAAAGGAGGAAAAAAACGACGAGAGGAGAAGGCAGGCCTCGTAACGGTGTAACCCAACACGCCTCGAGTGCCAGGAATAGATAGATAGAAAGATAGAAAGCGGGAACGCAAGGGGGGTTCGACGAGCGAGAAACGTGAAAAATGACACAAAGAAAGAGGGGGAGATGAACCGTTCCCGAATGAAATTATGAGTGGATTAAGGGAAGAAGCCCTACCGAAAAAAAAAGGGGAAAAGCCGTTTTTTTGGGGGTCTCTGCAACGTGTCAAATGGCTCAAAAACAGGAAACGTCCCATTTCACCCACTTTTTCCCACGTTTTCCCCCTTTCCGCTTCTTTCCTTGCTGTGGTGTCGGTAAAAGAAAAATCGCGTCGGCACGAAAAGTTGGATTTTTCTCTTTCATCGTACGATAACGCGTGTCCATCCGTATCGGTGTCATGGTCGCGCGCTTGACCGTCACCCACCAATTCAGACCTTCCGATCACGTGGTGGACTTACGTCCACCTCCACCATCTTCTGGACGGGCAACAGAGGTCGAGACCCGATTTCTTCTCGCGTCGCGGGTCAGGGTCCTTTTCGTCGCCCGCGGTCTTTCTTCTTCTTCTGCTTCTCGTTCGTGTTTCGCTAGTTCATCGTGCAGCAGCCACCTGCCACCCTGAGGGCGAGCTTCTTCTCGTCTCGCGAGCGGAACGACGCAGCGAGCGCGAGGTCGTAAAGCTATCTCGTAGTCGTTTTGTCGGTCCAGCGAACGACCATCGTTCATCTCTTTAATTGGAATGATCGCAAAAAGCCCAGATCCTTCTTTGACACGGCATCGACGAAGTTTCGTTGTTCCCATCCGAACCATTGAAAGCTTGGCATCGACGAGGTTTTCCCTTTGATCCTTCCACGAGGCCTTCTTTCCTCTTCCTTTTTCCTCGGTCGTTGGTTTCGTTGACTCGACCCGCTTTGGAGGACTCGCTTCTCTCTTACTATTTTTATTTTATTTCATTTTTTTGTTGAGAAAAAAAGACGTGCTTCTACTGCCAGACTTATCGAGCTCGATTGTAGCGTCGACGACGAAACGAGAGACGAGGGGGAGCCGCCTTCGTAGATACAGAAGGAAAGAAAGTTGCACGCGAGAAAACGAAGAGAGAAAAAAAGTCGTGGAACGTAGCGAGCACCCTGGGAGTAGGTCTCGTTACTGGCGGCCGCCTCTTTAAATCAGCCCTAATTGGGCGGGCCGACGGAGGCATCGCCGCCCGCATGCCAATGGACGCCCGCCGCGCCCCGCGGGCAACCGCGTCGCATCCCAAGCAGCGGAAAAGAGAACTAGTAGACACACGTACAAGAACATCGTAGGAATGGAGGGGAGGGGGAATAAGAGGACGAGATGCTGCTGTTGCTTGCTGTGGCGTGCCTGCCGGTCGATAGAAGTACCAACGCACGGCGTGTGCACCGACGCCCATCGACGCCGAGAGAAGCGGCGCTAGAGGCAAAACGGCTACTACCACGACTACCACCTCCTCCTTGGCCGAAAGAAAAAACACGAACCTCGACGACCAACAAAATAAAAGACAGACGCGGAGCGAATCGAGACTTTTCTTGCCCTCTGGTCTTCATTACAACTTTCACGATGTCGAAACACACTGCCACCGAACGGAGTTGGGAACGCGCAACAACATTCCCATCAACAGCTATTCAAATCAAATTGACATTTTCGGTGCAAAAAGTCAATAATTAAAACAACTCATCGTTTCTCCTCGGCGAACGGGCCAAGATGTGATCCCTAAGAAGTCTTCTTCTTCCACGAATCGAGAAAAATGGCTCCAACGTCGCCGTGCTGGTCTTGGCCATCGTGTCTATTATTTCAATTCGATCCTACTGGTCAAAACGTAGACGATACAATTAAACAAAAAAATAAAAACTTGAACCCGAGCTCTCATCTTGTTCATGGGTATATAATATATACTGGAACGCTTCTGCATTAAATAAAATAAATCACTCGGGTACCAGCGTGAGAAGAGGAACTGGTGTTCTCGTCCACTATAACGCTACCCACTCGTCTACCTCTTCTCGTTGATAGCAGTAGCTATTTGTTTTTAGTATCAAACAGTCCAATGAATTAAAAATAAACTAGCAGTGAATAGTAAGAATAGCTATCGGACAGATCAATCGTTAGTTACCACCCTTCGTTTAAGTTAGGTCCACCATCAACGAGTTCATTCTCGAAACAGATTCATCCTCCTATACTTTCGTTGCGTGTTTCACTGCCTTCATCCAACTACCTTCCATGAGGGCACGGTCCTTCCGCGAGGATAACACTCGTTTTCGCAACTCATCGGTCAGTCGGTCACCAGTGCATTCAAAACGTTTGTCAGCGAAGGGTGGCGAACCTACACCCGCCCAACATCAGTCGATGAGAAAGAGCTAACTGCATGTTAATACTGACAAAAGAAAACTATACATGGTAATGTTTATGTCTGTAAATTCAAACTCAATTTTAGTCAATTATAAAATTCGGATAACAATATTATCATTTATTTTAAAATGTCACAAAGTGACAATAACCTCTACAGCTACGTCAGATAAGTAATACAATAAGGAATTATCAAACGACGGGAGCCGTACAATGATACAAATCAGTAAATATTTACAAAACAAAACTAATGGAAAGCGTAGGCCCTACAACATAAATATCCATAAACTCGCCAAGATGCATGCTAACTGGCACCAGGTCTGCTTTCGTTTCATTTTGTTGTTATTATTATTGACCTGTTTTGATTATCTCATAATTTCAATTTTTGCTCCATGTTAAGTGTTTGTCCGTCTTGTTGTGTATTTTAGTTCTTAATGACTGTGTCAATAAATAACAACAAAATCGAGCTTTTCTTCGTCAGTCACCCGTGATGGATAGACAAAATTCCTTTCGGTCGTTTCGTGTCTTGCCACCTCTTTTTCGTTTCAATCTCTTCGCCCATGTATGTTCTAGCGTTGTCCGTTGATGATGACGATTTCGTCTCCCCCTCCTCCTCCTCTAGAAAGAACAGTTAAGCACTCGTTCCAATCGCGACGCTGACAGAGTATGGTTGATTCGACTCGTCGTCCACACCACGCGACCAAAGGCATCACCGTGTTATTACTTTTTAAAAAATATTTATTCAAATTTACATGATTTTTGATTTGAGTTCCATCAGTCACAATACATTGTGAATGATGTGATGATGTGATAATGATGACGTCCGTAGCAAAGCGATTAGATAGCGATAGCGTTCATTCAGTAAAAGGGGACCTATGGCTCATTCTTCTTTTTCTTTTTGTCGTTTTTCTTTAGGCGGGGACCTCAACGGCCAAACGTTGCTCGACTTCTCCAACCGACACGACAACCCGCACAGCCTGCGGGTCAAAGGAGCCACGCTGTGGGTGCAGTTGCGTTTCCGGTCGCCGCTCGTGCGCCAGTTCCGGCACTTGTTCCATGACCGCAAAGTGACGCTGTACGTGTTCCTGGCACGCAAGGAGAACGGTTCGTCGTCGTCGTCGGGCCCAGGCGCTTCCCGCTACACGCTCGACTTGCTCGCCTCGTCGCGGGTCTCTTTCCGGCACGTGGGCTGGAAGAAGCTGGACCTGCACGACGCTACCCGGCGCTGGTTCGCCGGTCCCCTCGGCCGCAAGCTGAGCCTGCTCATCGACTGCGCAGGCTGCGGTTCTCTCGTCGAGCCCATCTTCTTCGACGCCTCGGGTCGCGGCGACGTCGCATCTTCCACGTCATCTTCGTCGTCCGCCCCCTCGTCGTCGTTGTCATCGTCGTCGTTGGCACCGTCGACGCTACCCCGTGGAGGGAGCGGCGGGGCGGCCGCGGCGGCCAGGGGGCTGCGCCCCTTCCTCGCCATTGTCACCGAGCCGGTCCCCCAGCACCGCGTGCGGAGACGCGCCCTCGAGTGCGACAGCAAAACGACGCAGTGCTGTAAGCAATCGCTCTACATCAGCTTCCGGATCCTCGAGTGGGACGATTGGATCATCGCGCCGCAGGGCTACTACGCCAATTATTGCATGGGCGACTGCGCGCGACGAGGTCGCACCCCCGACACCTTTTCCAGTTTCCACACGCACGTGATCGAGGAGTACAAGAACCGCAACCCATACGCCACCATCCAGCAGTGCTGTGCGCCCACCAAACTGGCGCCCATGTCGCTCATCTACTTCGACCAGGACTCGAACATCATCAAGACCGACCTGCCCAACATGATCGTCGACGAGTGCGGCTGCGCCTAACGAGCTCGTCTGGCTCGCTCTTCTTCCTCAAGCCCTCTTTCTCTCTCTCATGGGGCGCCATGGCGCGTCACGAGATATCCCCTTGGTCCCAAGCGGCCACGACGAGGAAGACGACGACGGCGATGAAACGACTAGCCGTCGTAGAGCGGCTAGAGCAGCAGTGGCCTCTCTGCCGCCGGCCACCCGTGCACACGCACAAGTACCCCCGAACAAAGTCGACGACGGCGACGACGAATCCCGTCTGTCTTTCTCTCTCTCTGTGATACGAAAACTCGGCGGGTCTCGCACGAGCCCGTCCCCGCCGCCGCCGCCGCGGAAACAAACGGCGGCGGCAGCAGCTTAAGCAAGTTCCTCACGACGAGGCGGCAATCGACGGACCGACCGACCGAGCTGCTTCCGCTTCCGCACGCACGACCGCCATGGGCGGGCGACCACGCCACCCACCACGTGCAACTGTGACCTGCTCGGGACTTTAGTCGGATCAGTCTGCAGTGGCCACCCTCGGTGGAGTCGTTCTGTCCGAAACGTGTTTGTTCTTTTCCGTGTCGACCCCCTCCCCCTAACCTTCTCCCAACACGTCCGGTGATGTTGTCGTGGCTGAGCCACGGAATGACTTTGTGACCCACCCACCCATCCCAAACGTGCTCTCGTTCCGACGACCCTACGACGTCCGTGTGGTCGAGGATCCCCGTCCGTCGCGTCGGTTCCTCGATCGAGCCGGCGAACTCGCGCGACGTCGTGGTCGACGCTATTCGGTGCTTCTCTCTTTCTTCGTCGACGGCAAAAGACAAGCGACAGAAAGACGACGATCCACTCGGCACAGCGTGTGTTGGGTAGCGAGGCCTAAGGACGTGTTGTTAAATCCTCGCAAACGCGACCCCGTCACCTCTCCGTTGTACATAGTGTAGTTGCCCGTTGTTCGTTCGGACACTTTTTTATATATATTTTGTTGTTATTGTTGTTGTACTGTTACTTTTTTTTTGGATCGACGACCGGTGCTCGTCGAACGTTCGCTATTCGATGCCTTCCCAAGAAGGGTGTCGGAACTCAACCGAAGATGAAAAAAAAAACTGTCTTTCCGGTTTCTTTCTACGACGATAAAACGCGTGCCTGAACAACGGGACGACGACGACGATGCTAATCACGATGATAAACGTTGTGTACCGATGAAGGATGGTATTAAAAGTGCTCGATGCGATTTGTTCGTCATTCGGTCTCCTTTTTATTTTGTGGGGGTGTGTCTCTCGTTTTTTGTTTTTTTCTTTTCTCGTTTAGTATCCAGTTTACGGACGGACACCACGAGCAACAACACGAAGAGAGGGTAAGTGAATGAAGCTTAGGAAATCGGTCCCCCTAGGCGGCGTTTCCTCGACTGAGCGACTTTTCCAACACGGACACGCCGCTTCCGTGTCTCTAACCTCTTCCAAACTGTAGTAAAGTGTTGGCTTTGTCAATACTGATAACTCACAAGGAAATTTTGTTATTATGTAATGTGATGCCAAAGGCTCGTAGAATAAATAAATAAATAAATAAATAAATTTAATAAAAAATAAAACGAAAAAGGAAACTAGAAGGCGACGAATTTGGCGTGGACAACCCGTCCAACTTTTGTTCCTTGTCGCTCTATCGTTTCATCGTGGCTTTTCTTCGTGTTTGTTTGCTTCCGGCAACCGGTCACAAAAATATGAGGAAAAAAAAACTCGCTACAGGGTTGCACTGGCTGAGTGAGGCGAGTTTCCCCGAAAGAACGCGAGCTGCGGGGTGTTTCATTCAAGACAACCGCTAAGAAAGCTCGATGGTGAGGGTCGAGAGACAAGTCGAAGAACACGACGATGGATAAAAAGAAAACGGGGAAGAAAAAAAAGGAAAAGGCAAGCCTGTCGTAATAACGAGAAAACGCACAGCCAGTGGCAGCGCGTTCACAGTGCAGCTTTTCCTTCCTCTTTTTCTTCCTCCGCGCGGCTGGCTGTTTGTTTTTTTCCTCGTCGGCCAGCAGAAACTAGGAGCATTCCGCCCACGCTCGACCGGGATAAAATAAAAGCAGGGAGAAAATAGAAGATAAAAAAACAGGGAAGAACGACGAGTCCATCGCCGCTCGTCGGGGAAATTCTTACCACATTGCCGAAGAAAGGTCGAACGCGAGGAAGTTTCGGACCTAGGGTAACGTCCACCGTGGAAAGAGCGAGCGACCAATGAAACAGAGCCCCAGACAGACAGCAAAGGACGTACGTCGGCGTTCAAGTTCAAGGAAGAACGAGCAAAGGATCAACGCGACAACTCGCTAATTTGGAAGCCCGCGGATTGCGTTTATATTATATTAATTTTCTTATCTACGTATAGTTATTGCGTGACAATCGTCTTGATTATAGAGGCCGACGATTACTACTGGATGTCGACGAGACGTCAACGCCTACACTTTTCTTTCGAAACATCGTGACTACTTACTAGTGGTATGGGGAAATGGCACACTTGGTTTACTGTAGCACGTATAACGTCATGTCGTTATAGTAACACAATAAATTTTTACACTCACAACAATATTAGGAGTTTTTGGAGGGTATTCTTAACGATAAATAAATTCAAGTATCGTGTCATAATATTATTTGTTACTAAGTGGTTACTACTATATAGTACTATAGTGGTTACTATTATATAGACCAGTTAAGAAAAACCTTGTTTGATTGTTCTCAAACCAAATCTATATCTAATTGCAAACATTTTTCTGGTAGACTTTTCGATTTTTATCTTGATAATCAATGAATTGGTTTTTTTCCTTTTCATTGTAAAATTTTGTGTTTTTGTTTTATGTGTTTGTATTGTATTTCACTCTGTAGGTTGCTATTTCGTCAAATAAATAAATATGATTAGCATTTAATAGTAACCACTCATAATAGTAATCACCGACATAATCACTCAATGACAAATGTCCATATTTTGGAACTAACGTAACCCTGAGAGTTGAAAATAGTTGTTTTCACCTAACATTCATAGCAGAACGTCGTGTAGAAATTTCTACAGGGCTTTCCGTCTCAGCGTGCATAAACACACAGAAAGACAGATCTATCGTGACGGCATACCGCCACGATCTACCGTGTCGTCACTAGCTATCACTTGTAACAACTACTCTGATGGACCCAGTAAGCATTGTATGTATCATTATTATTTTGACCGAGAAGCGTGAATAAAAATATTCATAAACAGATTAAATAAAACAGCGTAAAAATTCTTTTTTTGACGAGTAATGTTTTGATCCGACGTTTGGCATTATTCCCTTTCGAGGGCTTCCTCGGAAAATACAGTAAAAATGAGCGAACAAAACCAATCGATAGCATAGCACTGTTTGGGGATCGTGTTCTGTTGTTGCTGAGTTCTTAAGAGGGCGCCCTTTCGAATCGGACTTTTTTTAATCTTGCTTTTAGACCGTGCAATTGATGATGAACCGTTTGTTGGGCGACTTCATACTCATTGTTTGTTTGTTTGTTTGTGTCTGTCCTCTGACTTCTTGGAAGCTATAATATAAATATAAATAAAAAATAAAATAACGAATTCATAAACAACAACTCTTTGCGGTGTGAAAAGAAATCAAAAGTGTATCCACAAAGTCAAGTGGTACGAGGCGAATTATAATGAAGCTCATCCGAGTTGCACAAAAAACATACGACTCTCGTGCCGAAAATGACGCAACAAAGATAAGGGTGGACAAAGGTTGTTTTTTTTTTTAATCAACTAAACGAGGGGCCAATCCTATCCGATCTTAAAGCTCAGCTCAGTGAGACGTGTATTCCTTCAGGTTCAGTCGTTATCGAGAAGGAGGAGGGAATAGAAGTACGCGTTCATGGTTGACGTACAGTATTTGATAGACCGGTCAGTTGTCGACGAAGGTGGCCAATCTTGTGTCGATGGGAGTTGTTAAGACGAGAGGTTGGCTTTGCCTCAACACTCGCGAAATGCGGAGAAGCCTCGGCGCTGGCGGCCTGAGTGGAGCCCACCCTCGGCGAGATGGAAGAAGCGGCAGAAGAAAAGAGAAGGAAGATGAGGGGCAAAAACCAGCTCCTTTGCCAAGAACGATGGCTAAAGGCAACGGGGGCAAAAAAAAAAGAGAAAACGAGTCGGAGGAAGAAACGGAAGGGAAAAGAACGGCAGACCAGTTTTTTTCCTCCTCCTCCTTCTACTACTAGTACTACTTCTCTTTTTTTCCTTCTTCTTGTTCTTCTTTTTCGTTCCCTTCAGTAGCTGCTGGATTCGAGCCCATCTCCCCCTCGAGGGGCTGCGAACGAAGCGCTACTTGGCTACCACCCCTTATACCATGTTGGTTTTTTTTTTCTCGAAGCGTTTTGCTTCGATGTCGTTTCTTTCGAGTTATTTTCTTCTTTTAATGCGAGGGATCGATGAATTGGCTTACCAACAGTTAAAAGTTACCCTTCGTTATGGCTACTGTTGTTAATTAATTTATTTATTTTGATGAATAAAAGAACAAAAGTGCGTGGGAAGAGTGTGCCTGGCGTTATTAATGAATTAACAAGACGTGTTTTCAATAACGTGGCGTGATGACCCATTCCTTAAAAAAAATTGTACAGATAAGAAAGAAAGTCACTTCGTTTCGGTCTGTCGAGAACGTGGTCAATAAATACAAACTTGAAATTTAAAAAACAATAACCGGAAACTGGTAAGATTCACCCGGAACTCGATGGAACGAGCGGCTTCCCGAGTGAACGAGTTTCTTCGACATCGGACCCAAAAAAAAAAAAAACGAGGGCAGGGACAGGCCACTACCATCACCAACACTACTACTACCTGTTTCGTAAAATCCAGTATTACGTTCCTCAACCAGCCTTGTTACATAGAGGTGGGTTAGTCATCTTCTTTTTTGTTGTCCTTCCTTCACCAGTCTTCTTGCAAGACCCGTTTTTTCTTCTTCTTTTTTCTTCTCTTTTTCGTCTTTGACAACTATCATCATTAGTGTGCCGTGGTCATGAGTTATCATTAAAGTCTACTAATTCGTTGTGTCCGATGGCGAGTGATGGGGGCCAGGGACAGCGTGTGGTGGTCACTCGCTCCAACACCAACCACGTTGACCACCACGACGCTTCGCCCCAAGGCAGCCCACTCGTAACGCCGTGGTCATTTCGTAACCGGTCTTTGAAAAACGAGGAATTCGTTTGGTTTGCAACAAAAGCATAGTTGGTGATGGTGTTTATGATCGCCCGAAAGTCGTAGATCAGAGATGTTCTGATTAACGATCTTTCCATCTTGATGACGGACCCTCGTCAATGTAACACGAGGGTCCTACGTTTTTCTCATAGCTAGTTTTTTTTGCAAATGCTTCTCCCCCTCCCCGTGTTGCTCGTTTGATCAGTCGTTGTGACCAGTCCAAATTCGTAATATTCCACTTCTCTGACTACAATCTTCATCCGGACAACGCAAGTCTCTCATCACTCGTTCATGAATCAAAGTTTCACCGAACGTGAAATAACGACGAATCCTTCGTTCAAACAACACCACGAAGGTCATTCAAAAACAAAACTCTCGGATGTTCAGTTTTTGACCGTTCAACGTATCGACGTGAACGAAAAGCCGAGAAAGAGAACAAGAGCTCCTTTTTTTATACACGGCCAGAAGGAAATTTAATTTGGTCATTCTCGAGATCCCAAACACGATGGTCAGCAACACGATCGTTCGACTTCGAGGGGAGAGAACTTAGCTACTTTTTTCTTGACCATTTACCTCCCCCCTCCCATCCCTGCCCCCCAGCAGCTTCCGTTCGAGTAGTCCAGTAGCAGTGACCACTCGACGGGTCAGCGGGGAATCAGGAGGCACGTGCCACCGTGGCCGACCCCTGGCGACCCACGACCCCTAACGCCTCCGGGGGGAGTCGCGGTGACCAGTGGCCAGTCACGCGCTCCATCCCTCCCGGTTCACCGTCGTTTGTCACTGCCCAACGCGTGCGTGGCACCCGGCCGTTGTTGACCAACAAACCCACAACGAGGGAAAGAAAGAGGCGACCCCCGAGTGGACCCGAGGGACGGCTCGACTGACCCAAACGAGCCATCGGTCAGCTTCGCTCTCACCCCCCCCCCTCGTTTCTTCGTTTTCCTCTTTTTCCGCGTCGCCACCAGAAAAAGCCTTTGACCATGTCGGCGTCATTTACACCTCACCCTTCTTCGTTCGCGTTTCGCTCCAGGGACATCACGACTCTCGCTAAATTGGCTTTTAGCGTCGGTGCGACGCAATCGATGGTTTTGATGCCCCTCTTCTTCTATTTCGTGCGAGTTCCGCATCGTTGCAGCGCCGCATCGCAGCGATCGTCGCCTCAATAAACGGCGAGTCGAAAAGATGGTTTGGCTTTGTTTTCGAGACGTCGAAGAGATCGGGTTCCTCAGCCTCCGTCGCCGTCTATTTGCTACGATGCACCCCGTGCTCTCTCTTCGCCTTCTCGACCTTTTTCTCGCTTTGGGTGGACCCGTTGCTCGCGCTGGCTCTTCGTCGTCTGTGGGATCGTGATCGTGTCACAAGAATGCGAACAACGTTTTTGTTTCTTGCGGGCATCAACCAGGACTTTATTTTATGTCGACAAAAATTTTGGTTTTTTGAACCGTAAAAATAAAATAGAAAATAAACACACAAAAAATAGATATCTTCCATATCTAAATAATTTTTCATTTCTTTTCTATGGTTGGAATAAATATAAAGCTTTATACTTATTATACTGTTATTTGGGCTGAAGAAAGTTTTTTTAACAATCATTCCGATTGGTATAACTTTTCGTCTTTATAGTGAATGTATTTTGTGGATTTAGCGTGTGGTGCCTGTCCCTATCTGGCTTTAGTAGGTGTGGTAATTATTCATCAGTTTGATTGTATTAGCTCCCATATTGTAATGTCTATAGTCTAACTAAGTAACCCGATCCCTATGGATTGTTATTTTTTAAAATAAATAAATAAAATAAAATAAACATTGCGCCTAGGCTTACGTAACTTTGGTGTCATTCCCACTACTTCTAGTTTGTCTAATTTTGATGGTCTTCTGTTTAAACATTTTAATAGTTTGTAATTTTTCTTTGTTGAGAACATGAATAATGAACATGAATGAAACACGTCTAACTTGTGTTTTATGATAAAGAAATAAATCAATTCACCAAGACATGTCTATGAGACGTGCCACTAACATAATATATGGGACGCAAATATATAAAAAAATAAATACATAAATTCATGTACTTATCTGACATTTACATTTCTATGTTTAACACCGCAACAAATTATTGTATAGGAATTGGTTTCTTTGTTTAATCGTTAAACAGTATTATTTTTTCACGTGATCTCACTGGATTGTATATTATAGTTTCCGCTCAACGCTAGACCACAAGTTGCCAGCGAGTGGTCAATGGCAGGACCAAAGCTGCACGGAGGAGCACGAGCGGATTGAAACTGAAAAAAGTCCAATTCGAAGATGCGCGTGACGGTCTGTCACGCGCATCTGACTGTCGCTCTTCGCCCACGCTCCATTTATTTTTTTGCTCCATACACTCTTATATTTCGATGGGCGACGACGCTCCGAATCCCTCACGGTATTCCCTTTTTCTCCTCCCCTCAGTTTCTTTTCGTTTTTCCCATCACGACCGCCCCCACCTCCCTCCGCTCCCTCGCTTCAACGCGACGGGACTCGACGCTATTTTTCAACAAAATTCAAACCGAGCGTTAAGGACTTTTTTTTTCCTGTCCCCTTCGACCCCATCTTCGTTCTTTCTTTCTTTCATTCATTCTTTCTTCTTTTTTTGTCTCCCTCCCGCCACCGACCCCCTAACACCATTGTCCGGCCGGGTGAAAACGAGCGAGCGTCGAGGGTCACAGGGAGGGAGCCCAATAAAAAAATGAGAAAGCAAAAAATAAAATGAAAACGGCCTCTCCTTGCGTGACCCGGTCCGTCCGCCCGCCCGTTCTTCTGCTCGTCTGCCTACGCCGCCAACGCGACAAAACACCTGGCGGCTGACATCGTCACCGTAAACCAATTTAACATTTTCCTTAATGTTCACCACACTCGAGTCGAACAAAAAACACCCTTTCCTTCTTCCAGTTGATATTTTGTCCAACGAAAGCTGGATGGATCTCGACGTTTGTTTAAATGCGTGGTCAAATGTTGTATCACGCTGGAATAAGCGATGCTTTTGCCGGATCGACCTCGGTCCACCGCTATAACTCGTCATGAAACCACGTGCTATCTCGTTTCTCGGTAGAAAGACGATAAAAAACACTGACACGAGGACTGGACCGACGTCTCGATGGGTCGCCGTCTCGAACCAGTGACCCGCCGTGGCCGGCCAAATGCCCCCCCCCCTCCTCCCCCCGCTTCATTCGTGATCATGGGGCGACCATCCAAAAAAACCTACAGCAGTGAATAGGAAAAAAAGTAGGGGAAAAAGAGTGGCCATCTGCATCGTCTCATCGGTGACGTCGACCTTCTTTTGGAGTCTCTTTTCTTCCTCGACCCGGTCGCCGCTCCCTCCGGCTTCTTTTTTTATACGTGACCTGTAGATGGTCTCTATTTTCAGTCAGTGGACGACGAAGAGGAGGAGGAAGAAAAAACAAATCGAAACACGAACGAGTGGCGATTCTTCCAGGTGAAAGAAAAACCAGACCCGATTCCCATTCCGTCTACCGCGAACAGTGGCGGTAAAGAAAAGCGCTAGAAATGCCCGCCTACGCCTGCGTGAGGGAAGGGAACAGGGCACTCCGTGTCCGCACCCGGAACGAAAAGCAACCTCACGGCATGGCGGTTGTCTCGGTGACCGAATGAGCGCGCAACCCCCTCCCCCAACCAACACAAGGTCACGCGTGAAGACGACGTGGTTTCCAGGGAAGAGAGTGGCCGAAAAGAGAAGACGAAGAGGGGGGTGATGCGGGTGAAAACTGAAAAGCGGACGCGACGACACTGACACCGAATGACGGATGAAGCAGCGATGCGTCGAGGATAGCCAAAGGCCAGTTTTAAAGAAACCCCTCTCTCTCGATGGCCGAGGGGGGTAAAAAAAAAGAGACTGCCGTCGTCAGTGAGGCATCGTCTTTTCAAACTGGACCGGTCACGCTGAGGATAAGACTTGGCTGAAATCAACAATCCACTTCGATACGCCCCCGTGGTGGAAGCCGAGCGATCTTTGCATTAAATTTTCTCGTTGCTCACTGTTGACGCTTGAAATCGAAACAGTAACAACAAGGCCTCTCAACCACCTTTCCCTTTTATCTTCCTCGCCCACAATCGAGCGAAGACCATCACCATCGTTGATAAAAGTCTCAAGTTTTTCGAGTTGGAAGTGAGATTGAGAGCGAACCATTTTCACGGTCGATCAACATTTCACGAGATTATTTCAAAATTTAGATTAATCTGAATCTTGTTATACTTTGCAAATTTGTAATACATTTATGATCGATCCCATGGATTGTTTTAAAGTAAAAAGATCCCGGTGACGGACGGGACTTTCCCGAGAGTGACGTTGCGTCAACGCGTGGATTCTAAAGCGCATGTTGCAGTGGCCGTTGTTCTTCGTTCTCCTGCTTCGTGGAAGGAATGCCGTGTCGGTTCTGATCAAGTGGTAACTCTGATTGAATTTTTGCTTTATTTATAATTTGATTCGATGATTTTTTCAGTTTCACTTTTCCAGCACATCAATTGCGTACTGATTGAATATTTTCTTTGTATTTTGTCCTGTTGACCACTTTGGTTGAAATAAAATAAAAAATAAATACAATAAATAACCTTGCTGTCGAGATGTTGGCGCACGCCTTTCCATGTCGACCTTAACTGTTGCCGGTGAATGACATTTTGGACCTTGACCCTAAACCGCGATGGTCTGGGGACTTGACGCTACGACATGATGGGACGGGAAGCCCTACGCGATCGGGATGATCAACGATGCCTTTCCCCTAAAACGATCGATCGATTCGCGACACAACCCGACGGCTCACGTGGAACCACGCCCACGACTTCCGTGTTGACGGCGACCACCCTTAACACCCTTTAACGATCGTAACCGTAAGCTCGTTCGTGGCGCGATGGGAGAGTAATGGGGGTCAAACAAAAATATTTACTTATGATAAAAAGAAACCTAACGAGTTGATGATTGAGAAGATTATTACGGCTGATAATCTTAGAGTGAAGGGATTAGAGGGAGAGATAGCTCCTTGGTGAAATGTAACACATGACGGCATGAGATAAGTTTTCTCGTCGCAAAGTTAATCTTAACAAGTTTACAAGATTAGAAAATTTGCCTATATATATATATATATATAGTATGTACTATGCAGTAGAGACGCTTTTGGCGTTCCTTTTCAAACTGAGTGCGTCAACAGAGGCGAGGCGAGTTTGTGTGTGCAACGGACGGGGAACGCAGTCCATCATCGTCTTGCGTATCGTCTGGACGGAAAATGTCCCTACGGAAGCGAACGGACTTTTTCGGTCTCATCACTCACGCTGTGTGCAAAGATGGATGATGGGCTCTTGCACGGATGAAGAATGCTCGATTTGGCCACACTTCAAAATTCCTGAAGCAGCCTCCTTTTATTTATTTCACTCTACTTCTTCTTTTAATTCTTTTTCCTGTTTCTATGTTCATCTTCCGTGCCTCCTTTTGAAAATTCCAAACCTTCTCTCTCTCTCTCTCTCTTCGACCACGAAGACGTAAAAACACTTGTTTCATGAAAATCGATCAATCGGGCGACACCCTTTAGGCGTCGGTGGTGGCGGCGGCGGTCGAACAGGGAATACCCCCATCATCGTCACTCGGGTCGACGGAAAAGCCCCGTCTCTCGTTTTATCGTCCTTTTTTTACGATCCCTCGATCGATGATGGCGCTCGTTCGCTCGTTCTCACTCGTTTGCGGTTTTCTTTTCGTCGTTTTCGGCGGCCACGTGCTCGCCGCGGACGGGAGGCCGGAGGGCGTGAGCGGCGGTTTCGCCAACAGCCGCGGTCGGCCGTCACCGCCGCTTCGTTTCTTTTCGGTCGCGGGGGTGGGAAGAGGCGTCGCAGGGAGGAGTCGAGCAAAAGAAAAACAAAAGCCGTCCGAGTGGGTCTGGCGCGAAGAGCTTTCGTGCCGACGCATCGGCGCCGCCGCCGATTCAACGCCCCCACCCCTCACCCGCCCCACCCGGCTGCCGGCGCCGGGAATTCCCTCGTCGTCGAATCATCTCCCCCCTCCCTTCTCTCTATCCCCCCCCCACCGAAGCGCTT